>CAKNWU010264941.1:893-19670 GCA_932072015.1 Andricus quercustozae
TAAAACAAAAGTAATTTTGATGAAAAACATTTTGGATAAAATTGTAAATAAGTATCCCAATAACCGTATACAAAAGAAACGTAACTTTTGCAGGTATTTCAAAAAATTCTAACTCAACCAACAATTCTTTTATCTAAATATGATTTTAGACTATCATTTGTTATCAAAAACATTACACATAAAATAATTCTCAATACTTTTTAATACATGGAAATATTTTCAAAATTTTCAAAATTTAAAAACTTTCTACTAACGAGGCACGAAAATGTGAAAAAAAAATTATAAACACAAAAGCATCGACTTTTTCCATTTTAATAGTTTCGTACTGGAATGTTCACTTTTACAAACCCATAAACGCATTTTCACGAATGCTTCATGAAATAAGATAAAAAGAATTAAAAACTGTCACACTGTGAAAAACTTTGTTGAACATTAGATTTATTCACATTGTTGGTATGTTGTTTGACTACAATTGGATATTACTACGCATCAGATTGACATTCACATCCTCTAAAATATACAAATGTAAATTGCACATCAACAACAATTCATGCAGGAGTTTGCCCAGGCTAATTTTATGAACAAGTTGACTTAAGGGCCGTACAACTTTGCCGTAAAATCGATATGATGGAACGGTTTACTGACGAACGTCATGGTGATAGCATCGTGATTTGGTGTAAAACCCAGTACATGGATACGTTCTCCAGTAGAATGAAGACCTAGGGCACTTTCAAGTTCAATTCGATTAATTCTTTCTCCAACAGGGCTCTTAATAGTGACTTTGAAACTATGCCGACCGTTTCTAGAATATCCTTGAACGGGCATCGGCTTGTATATGTGCACGGGGTAGGCTATAAGTCGTTCGCCTGGAAATTTTTCTCCAAAGCAGTATTCACTGACAGTAGGATCTGGAACTGCTGGATCCACTCTGATAGATGTTAATGGTGCAACTGCGAATACTGATAATGGAACCACATTAATAACCAATTTTATAACTAATAGAAAAGCCAAAATTTGTTTAGACGAAACCATTTTTCACGTATGTCAGTGTCTAAACACTTGTGTTTATTTGAAGTATAACGGATTTTGAAATACAGTCTAACCTCTTTCGTTACTTTCGAAACAAATATAAAAATCTTATGAGAGTTACAAGCTTTTATACAATCTATTATCAAATTTGCTTATCAGTTTTTAATTAACCAGTGAATTTACGTGACTTGTGTTTAAAAGAAGTCGAATATCATGATATACTTAAACACATCATAAAATTCGTTTTACGAGAATATTATACCACATGACGGGAAAGAAATAGGATAGGAAAAGAAAGGAAAGCATTGCTATAAAAGAACGAATGAGGTGTTGAAGCCTTCATGTTATTAGTGACTGAGAATATGATATAGATGAAAGTGGTGACAAGGGTCTACGATAGCTTCCAGACATGTGGCTTTTATTATACCATGATAAGGAATGTAAATAAAGTGAAAATTTGACATACTATGACGTTTTGAAACCTGTATAGGTTTGCTTATCAGATAGTATGCGCAGTCTCGAATAAACCAATAAGAATATTTTTCAAATATTTTTCATTAGGAAACAGCTAGCATAAATAATCAATAATCATCTTATGTGATTCGTTAAAAAATCTAAGGCTGTCATTAATTTAATGCTTGTAATCCCTTCCTTTTTAATAAAAACTATTACAGTAAATGAATGTGCTTCTGTGTTATGTTCTTTTATCTTTATTTTGAATGGACGTCTGGTTTGACTAACATAAGTCGAACCACAAGAACAGGTAATGCTATATATTACATTACAACGGTCTAATAAACCAAGTTTATCCTTTCCTAATTTAATCTATTTAATAAATTGTGGCTCAGTTCTAAAAATAGTATTGGTGTAATGATTTCTAAGAAGTCTATGATTATTATTCGATATTGTACCTAAAGATGGGATATGTATCATTTATTTTTTAAGAATAGTACCCTCGACATTATTCTCTGCATTAACATAGACTCTGTCCCTAGTTTCCAATTCTTTTAACCTTCTATTAATAAGTTTTTTTTAACAAAGGTGTTAGGCTAGTTATTATAAAAGTGACACTGCATGACTATATTCAAGTTGATCGTGTGAGAAGTAGAATCAGATAGGAGTATAGCGATATTAACTAAGTTTATAACAACACCAAACTTGGTTTGGACCGGGGGATCTGATAAAAAATGTCGAAATCTGCCTGAATATTTTTTGTGCGGAACCAAATTGTAATAATACTATTGTTAGAGTCTCGAATGAGTTCAATGTTTAAAAAGCTCATTGAATGAAAACAGGAAGTATAAATTCTAGTTTATCAGATTGAATAATTAAAAAGGTATCACCAACATATCAACGTATGTAAGCTAGAATTTTGAAATCATTTTTTAAGAAGGAATTATATTCCAAAGCTGCCATTACTACTTCAGATTTCAATTCTTATATTATCATAGTAGCCTATTATGTTTTTTTTTACTTCTTTAACTTGGTCAACCTATTTTGCTCAAACATCAATGATTACTATCTAATCTGATGAGAAAACTTGTAGGTACAGGTTTCGAAACGTCATAATATGTCAAATTTTCACTTTATTTAAACTCGTTATCATGGCACAATACAAAAAACCTTGGCTGGAAACTATTGTGGACCCTTGTCGCCACTTTGATCTTTGTTCTTTTTGAGAAATAGCTTCCCAGGACAAGTATTCGCAGGAAATCATTTCCCAAATTCATATATTTTTTTTATGGTGGGGAGTGATTTTCTGAAAAAACTTCTCCAGAAAAGACCTGTACAATGTTGCCTTGAAGCAGCTCATATTTTTTTGGAGGTGGAAAGTGATTTCTTGTGAACCTCTGTCCAGTAGTGCCTCAAAGCATCGCATCTTTTTTGGAATGTAGAAAGTGATTTCCCGAAAAGACTTATCCAATATTGCCAGATCCCGAATGTGAATATATTTAAGAGGGAAGCAATGTCCAATAGTGCCTTAACTTAAGTCGCTGTGATAAGAGAAGTCCGGGGAAGACTTGCCCTTTGGGAAGAAATATCCCAGTTAGCCTTTGAAAGATAGAATTTATTTTCCGTTCCTAGGAAGAGATTCTCAATATAGCATTGCCTTTAGGAAGTGATGTCCTCCCGGGATAGTCAGTTGAAAATAAATTGTTCAAAAACGAAAAAAAATGCACTGTAAAATGAATTATATGAACTCACATTTAATACAACGCTGCTGATGACTGGTGACCTTTCTTAGCATAAAACACCAACCAACTAACACTCTCTCGGTTTAGGCATAAAATAATTCACTTTTACACCTGGTGTAGAGGAAATAGCCGCAGTATAATTGACTTCGTTATTGCGGATGAAAGACTAAGCGAGCTAGTAAAAGATACAAGAGTCATGAGGGATTCTGAATGCAATACTGGTCATAACCTTCTAGTCCCCAAAATAATCTTAGGCTCTTAAAAGGAATAAAGAAATAGAGGGCGCATGGTCTATGTTACGGGATGTCATTGTTAAAACTGCCACCGAAGTGTGTGGTACGACGATTGTAGGAATAAAATCTGGTGATTCGTTGTGGCATGATGAAATTCAGGCAGCTTGACAAGAAAACAAAGAAGTGTATATAAGAAAATTGAACATCGCAAGCCTTAGCGATGAGGAGAGAAATAGCCTTGAAAATGATTACAGAGACAAGAAGAGGAAAGTTAAACGACTAGTCAAGGAAAGTAAAGATAAAATCAGAACAGAAAAAGAGAAGAAAATACAAAACGAAGTTGAAGGAAGCAAGAAACTGATATATTAATCTATGAAGGGAAGTAAAAGTACAGACTTTGTCAGCATGAGGAACAGCAAAAGGGATGTTATTAAAAATGAAAAAAATTATATTTTGGTCAAACTATGTAAGATATAGAAACATATTAAACAACAAAAGTCTTAATCTCAAAACAATCTACAAAGATTATTCAAACAATTTTTCAATACGCCGCGCAGTTTTTCTTTTACGTATAAAAAATGTATTGAAACGAAAAAATGAGAATATTTTTATTTTCTTATTATACAAAACTACCTCTATACAAAATGCGATGCCTCGCCCTTCAATGTGTGTAAGATACACATTTTACAATTTTGTATTAGAATGTTTGCGTTTACAAAGACATATCTAAGATTATTTTCACGAATTCTTAATAAAATAAGATAAGAGTAATAAAAGCATGTCACTCTGTGGCAAATTTTGTTGAAAATAAGAGTTATTGACATTGACGCAGGTCAATAACAAAGTGTTGATCAAGAATTATTTAAACACATCATATAATACACACAAAAACCCAGGGTATCAAAATCTTGCAATAAATGGACGACTGCTTATAAAAAATAAGTTTTGAAATGTGTGTAATGGCTCACCAATTCTTAATAAAATAAGATAAAAGGAAGAAAAGAACGTCACTCTGTGTCAAACTTTGTTGAAACTTTGATTCATTCATATTGTTGGTATATTGTTTGACTACAATGGTATATTATTAAGTATCAGATTGATTGACGTATTAAGTATCAGATACGAAACTACAACACTGAAGAAATTGTCATTTGAATTCAACTTTGATTGAAACTGTGTTCAACCGTGTGAATCACAAATTCTTAAAATGAATATATAATGACCTGATGTTGATGATTTTTCTGCACCTTTGAATGAGGGCTAGTTTCCTCCCAGATGCGATGACTCGCCGATGAATGTGTTTATATAGAAAAATTTCACCATTTTTCATTTTCATGTAAACTTTCACAAAGGCAAGAAAGTTTTTCCACGAATTCTTAATAATATATTATTAAAGAAATAAAATAATGTCACTCTATGGAAAAATTGGCTGCAGATTAGTTTTATTAAAATTGTTGTTAGGTTGTTTGATCACAATTAATTTTAGCATACACAAATATAAATTGCATATTCACAACAGTTGATGATTGATTTTAGCTTATAGGCCATACAAAATTACGTCGAATAAGATCCCACGGTCCGGTTTGCTCCAGAACTTTATGATGGCACTGTTATGATTTGGACTATAGCCTACTTCATGGACACGTTCTTCTGCAGATTCATGTTCAAGCCAACTGCGAAGTTTAACTAAAGTGATTCTTTCTCCGTGTGGGCTCCTAATAATCTCGATGTGTTCCTGGACACCCCCTCCCAACTTGGGTGTTATAAGTACATGATTATGGGGTATATCTAGGGGAAGATATCGGTCGCCTTTCACTCTTTTTCCAAAGCTGTAGATACCGCAACCGGAATCTGGAACTGTTGGTTCAACTCCAAAAGATGTTATTGGTGTAACTAGTGGAACTGGTAGAATAGTTTTGGCAGTTGAAAATGGAAGTCTGAACGCTGATGATGGAACCACATTGATAGCTAATTGTACTGCAAATATAAGAGGGAATGTCAGTTTGCACGATTCCATTTTCTACGTATTTCAGAGAATAATCACAGACTTTATAGAATGACAGAATGAATGGTTTTGAAATAGTCTCAACCTTCTCCCTGTTTAAACAGTAAACATAAAAATCTGATGAGGATATCAAGCTTGTAGACAAACTATTACAAAATTTCCTTATCAGCGTTATAAAAAAGCGTACATTGACGTGACTTACGTCGATAAATAGTGCTTATAAATTATTATTTACAAAATATCATAAAACACCTTTTGTAAGACGATTAAACCACACGAATGTAGAGGGTCTACTATGCGTTTTATTTCGAAAGACCCCACTTAAGGATCGCAAAACGCGGAGATTTGATAAAAACTGATAAAGTAAAATTTAACATAAAACATTAGGATGATAATGTAACATTTGAAAATCATTTCATGCCTTTAAAATGTTTTTAAATCTGGGAAATCTGGGGTACATTTTAAAATCTTTAAAATGTTCGAAATCTTTTTAAAGTTTTAAAACTTTGTAAAATGTTCGAAATTGTTGTGTAATTCTTTAAATCTTGCAGATCTTTGTAAAAATCTGTTGATATCGTTGTAAAATATTTTAAAATATTTGTGAAATCTGTCTTAAATCTTTATTGCACTAGAATTTATTCGACGCATTATGAAATAAGATTTGCAACGGGTTTAAAAAAATATGTTTATCTATATTCTGGACAGCGCTTTCAAAGTGAAAGCTAATTTGTATAGTTATACTTAGTCATCAGGAAGGAGGAATCCACGATAAATCCATCGAATATTTTTTTTTATTTTGCTTAACCTAAGCTTCCTCAAAATTTAATAAGAAATTTTTAATGAGGTATTTTGTCATGAAATAAAAAACAAGGAAGTGTCCAGGCAGACCTAAAATATTGGTTCTCATGTACAATTCAAAGACCATATGACTGAAATTCATTTGCGATTTAGTTGGAAGAGTTTTCGTGAAGAAGAATAGGACTAAAATAATCTGATTATTGTGTACAGATTTTGTACAAGTTATACTGGGAAAATTTCATTATGATTACTCAAGCTAAATCAATAGATGGAGGTTACTTTTAACCAAATATCTTTTTCATTAAATAAATCATTTTACAGATGCTACGTACAATACGATCACAATATGTCTCTACTGTTTAAACGAATTCGAATGAGAATGCAGAAATCGGATAATTGTAACTATACAAGCAAGTACATTTTCTTACCAGAGTTTACACAAGACTTTTATATGTTATTTTAGTATGAAATGAAATTACTCGATTTTATATGACCAAGCTGTGTTTAAGACAAATACACATTATTCTTTTATTTAACTAGCGTTAGCTTTTTATTTTTCAATTTAAGGAGGAAAAAAAGTTTTGATAAAAAAATTTGTAACAATTATTTATTAATTCAAATTTTTTAACAACTCAAATTCTAACATAAAATATATTTTAGGGATTTTGAATGGAAGTTGGTTTAAATCAACATTCGATTTATAAAGGCAGTTCTTGTGACATCAAGATATACGATTCATCTGGAATTTTTCAGATTTGCAGATCCTCTATCTGACCCCACTTTCTTTTGTAACATAGAATATTTTATTTGCTGATTAAAGTTACAGTCGTATAAAATAGTCACAAGTGTGTTAATAAATTTTCTTTATATGTAGTACAAACCTTTGATGCCTTACTATTGATGTTATTACCCTGCCTTGCTTTTTATTTCACATTAACTACACACAAAAATAGAATTTTTTTTAAACGAAGTTTTTAGGCGCACAGAAAATATTTGTTCTTCTGTCACCGAATTTCAAAATGCTTAGGTCCTGCCTTTTCAAAAACATTGCCAGACCGAGTATCTCAAGATAAGAGAGAGAGATAAGATGCCAAACTACATCAATAAAGAAAGTATCATTTGAATTCCACTTTCATTTAGACTTGGTGAACTTGGAAAACTTCCATAACGACCCAAAAATCACCCTCTAAATAAAAATCAAGTAAATGTGATAAATAGAACTTTTGACTGGAATAAGGCAGAAAAATGTTTTTTTTGTTGTTGTGAATTGGGTCAAAAAAGTCGAAAGAATTCTGTAATATCTGGTATTTCTGCAACTGATTCATTATTTTAAAAATAATTTCCATTTGTTGAAACAGATTTTTTACAAAAAAAATTACACCTTATCTTTGCAACATCAACTAATTGATTTCAATCAAAGATCAACAGGATCGATTGTTGGAAAAGGGGATGGAGTAGGCTACCCGAATTTCCGAGATGACTAATCTAAACTTTGTTGAACATCAGTGTCATGCACATTGTTTCCGTATTGATATAGAGTCAGTTTGACTTCTTATAAAATTTTTTTTAACGTGAAGTTGTTCTCCTTGATTTTCGTATTATTAATCAGTATCCCAAACATTTTCTTGTTTCCTTCAAAATCGTGGTGCATTTTTGTCTCTTCTTATATTCTGATTTCATCATTACTTTCCTTGACTAGTAGTTTTACTTTCCTCTTTTGGTGCCTGTAATTATTTTCAAGTATATTTCTCTGCTCATGGCTAAGGCCTGAGATGTTCAACTTTCTTTTATACGCTTCTTTCTTTCCTTGGGCTGCTGCTTGGATTTCATGATTCCACATCGCATCACCACACATTCTTTCTACAATCGCAGTACCACACACTTCAGTCGCACTCTTAACAAATACATCCCGGAGTATAGTCGCTGTACCCTCTATGCATGTATTGTTTATTAGCGCCTTCCAAAATGCTTTATCTATGCGCTCCTTTATCTTATTCTGAAAATCTATTTGTACTTCCGGTGTCTGTAGATTCTCAATCTTGATTAGCGCTTATTTCGTTTTTCTTGTTCTCTTTCTTCACCATCCCTGAACTAAGGTTATTTTGGAGTCTAGAAAGTAATGATCAGTATTGTATTCAGAACCCCGCATGATCCTTGTATCTTTTACTAGCTCTCTTAATCTGTTATCCCCAACAACAAAGTCAATTATACTGTGGCTATATCCCCTATACCAGGTTTACACATTCGGATCCCCAAAAGTACTTAGCACCTTTACTGTACCCTGACATTGGACGGCAAACCATCCATTCATATCTCCTAGCAGAATGATTGTTTTACCATTATCGCAAGAACCTATAGTATCATATAAAGTATCCCAGAAGGCGTCTTTTACTTCACTCCCATCACCACCGACTGCAACGTAGCACGCTATGATAAATAATTTTCTGATTCCTAATTTAATTCTAACCCACAACAATCTAGCAGATACAAACCTATAATCCCTAATATGTTGACTTGCACTCTCATCTATAAACAAACTAACCCCTTGACTACCATGTGATTCACTATCTACTCCTAACCATAATTCAATTTCGCCTTTCAACTCTCCATTTTCTATCTTTATAATGTGGCATCCCTTTTTATTTTTTTAGGTACACAGAAGATATTTCACTTTCTGAGGCGGATAGTTTCTTGTAATACTCTCACCTTAAGATCATTGATTGTCTTAAGATCATTGACATGTCTTTCGTCAATCAAAGTTTCAGACCATTCCGAGGCTATTTTATTGTTTGTATTATTAATTGTTTAAAGTGTGCACACAACTGCCATCTTTATGCGAAAAATGTATTTTGCGAGTTGAAATCATATCCAAATTAAGTAGTTGGTTGTCGTAGGGTGGAGAGTCTAGTTGTTACCGAGAGAGTCATAGTTGGTTGGTTTTGTATACTGAAGAGTTTACCAGCCTTCAGCAGTGTAGTGTTAGATGGGAGTTCATATGGTCCCATCTGCTCATTCTCGGCCTTCCTGCTATTGACTCTTTTCAAATAGCAAAATTTGGTACTGCTCGCCCTTAAAGTCTGTTTCAAATTTAATAATTTTAGATTTAATATTCCAAATGGTTTGGTTTTTATTTTAAACATAGAAAATCGTCTAGTTTTTTTAATTCTTCGAAATATTAGAATATCAAATTAAAAGACTCGATAGTTGCACAAATTTCGACTCACCGATGAACGTGCTTCCGCAGATAAATTTTACTTTTTCATTTTAATGTAAACTTCAACAAAGACACAACCGTTTTTTTCACGAATTCTTAATAATATAAGGTAAACCAAATAAAAAAATGTCACTCTCCGGAAACATTTGTTAAGCATCAGTTTTATTTACATTGCTGTTAGGTTGTTTGGGTACAGTTGAATGTTATGGAGTATCTAATTGATATTTACATACTTTGGTACATACCAAATATAAATTGCATTTTTACAACAGTTCACGTTAGAGTTAGACTTACACACCATACACTTTTATGGTAAAATCGAGCCCATAGTCCTCTTTACTCCAGAACTTAATGGTGACACTTTGGTGATTTGGACCATAAGCAATTTCATGGACACGTTCTCCTTCCGAATCATGTCCTAACTGACTGCGAAGTTCAACTCGAGTTATTCTTTCTCCATTAGGGGTCTTAATAATCTCCACGTGTTCGCGGACACCGCCTTCCCGATTGGGTGGTATGATTACGTATCTGTCGAGGTTATTGA
This sequence comes from Andricus quercustozae, assembly GCA_932072015.1. NCBI lineage: Eukaryota > Metazoa > Arthropoda > Insecta > Hymenoptera > Cynipidae > Andricus > Andricus quercustozae. The sequence goes on from CAKNWU010264941.1 coordinate 10,912, forward strand.
GGCGAATAGGTCGGTCGCCTGGAACTCTTTCTCCAAAACCGTAGACACCTTGAGTGGGGTATGGTCCTGGTCGTTCTACTCTGATAGATGTTAATGGTGAGGCAGTTATGGCAGTCGAAAATGGAAATCTGACAGCTGATGACGCAACCACATTTATCACTAACTTTATTGCAAATATAAAAGCGAAGATCTGCTTACAAGACGCCATTTTTTTACGTATCTCAGAGATTAATAACTGAATTTGTGGAATCACATAATATAACTGATTTTGAAATCGACCGAACTCTTTCGCTATTCAGTCAGTAAAGATAAAAATCTGAATTAGGATTACAAGCCATATATACAATCGGCTATCAAATTGGTTTATTAGCGTTTGAATACACCTAACGTTGACATGACTTACGTCTTACAAAAAGCTTTTATCATGAATTATTTAAAAACATCATATAGTACCTTTTATGGTATGATTAAACAACACGTCTGTAGAGGGACTAGATGTTTTCTTAGATGGCGTCAGAGATTGTAGTTTACGGAAAAAAGTTTGCATTTGAAATAACTTGATCTTGACCCAAATGCGTAAACTCGTTTTCTTATAAAACTTGGTTCTAAAGTTCCAAGATTGGGTTTAAAGCCAATTGTAATTTGCTATACAGTACATTTTAGTTTATTCACATTATCATGCACTCTTTAATAAAGAAATAACTTAACTTCTTTGATACTTAGGTACAATTTAACATACTTACATACATAGATACATACATACATACATAAATACATGCATACATATTTACAAACATACAGGGATTCGTAGATAAATACATACATTTGATTAATAAAACAAATATAATAAATTTATCTAAATTATGCTTTTATAATTAGAATTTTTATTAGATGCCAAACTATCACAATCAGAGAGTTCATATTTGTATTCAACCGGTAGAAAACATATACCGTAATCACGTAAAAAAGATGGATCTGCATATCCTGCTCTCTCGGGAACAGCGGGCCTCGGAAAACAACCTTGAATTTCGCAACATAGCAGCATCTATTTTAAAAACATATTTCAGTAATATTGATTAAATGAAAAATTACGAATACTAACTACTTTTTAAAAATCAACAAATAAAACCTATATACAAACTTCGAACATTTTTTTGAAACAAATTGTTTTTAAATGTAAAAAAAAATTGTTTTTTGTACCTATTTTAAACAATCAACAACTGGGTATTATCTTTCTTACTAAATATCACAAGCCCTGAGACCCAGTCACTGTCTGGCAAAAAAGTAGCATCTTAAAGATCCGTCTTCCTTTCGTAATTATATGCGTCGTATTCGAGACACCGTGTTCAATTTCGTGCAGACCTGTAGAATATTTTGCACATCTTGCTTTCTTACCCAATACTTCTCGCCAGAATTCTACATCAGTCTTTTATTATTATCATTATTATTATTTTTCATTATAATAATCATTATTATTATTTTTGACAAAGTCAAGTCCCTGATTAGATGAGGATGATTTAAAAGAATTAATTACGATGTTTGAAATATTTTGCGATGATGTCATAGGTACAAAATCAGGCGCTGTTATCCTTACACAGCGGCCGAGAATGTTGAAGCTGACAACAGCGGAATTATTATGGAATTACAATTATTATTATACCATTGAACAAAATCCCTTCCAGGGTAAGCGAAACTCACTCGGTTCTATACCCGTTATACTGCCAGGGATCCAGGAAATCATTTGAGAAAAGTGACAAACGGAAGCGGAGGACGAGGTATAATGGAGGAGGTATAATTTTTATATCAGTCTAGAATTCCCGTGTTGCTTATTTAAGCAACACGTTCGTTCTACAACACCTCTCCGACACAGGTTGCTGATCAATCTCTCTAGCAATCACCCCAGACGAAGAGCTTCACGAAGTCATCATATCTCATAGATCACACAAAAATTCACAAGCTATAACTAATAGCCCCATAGCCAGTTCCATTCTTCCAACTCCAATCACATTCACTATGTAAAACTCTCTACGAGGGCGCATCAGTATCCGACATCGTTCATGTGAGGCTTCTTTTACACCGTTGACACTTTTAATGACACATTTCTTATACACTATTTTTCTCTACACTTTCTACACTTTCTTACACTTGCAGAAAAAGCCTTCTATAATTATGGATGCCTTCGTAACAGAATAAGGTAAAAAAAAAAAAAAAAGAATGTCACTCCATAACAAACTTGGTTGAATATTAGTTTTATTCAGATTTTAGTTTGATTAAAATTCATCATTATTGAGTATCAGATTGATATTTACATACTGTGGTATAAAAAAATATAATTGGCACATCAACAACAGTTCATGCTGAAGTTTGATTTAAAAACCAAACAAGTTCACGGTGAAATAGATACCATGGTTTGGTTTACTCCAGAACTTTATGGCGACACTTTTGTGATTTGGACCATAACCCATTTCGTGGACGCGTTCTCCTTTCGAATTACTGCCTAAGCCACTGTGAAGTTCAATTTGAGTAATTTTTGCTTCATATGGGGTATCAATAATCTCCATGTGTTCACGGACACCGCCCTTTAGGTTGGGTGGTATATGTATGTATTTGCGGCGGACATCAAGGGGAAGAGGTCGATCGCCTGGAACTCTTTCTCCAAAGGTGAATTCACCGGGATTGGCGTCAATGTCTACTATTGGGTCAATCCTGATAGATGTTAGTGGTGAAACTCTTACAGCTGACAGTAGAGCCACATTCATAATCAATTTGGTTACTAATATGAAAACAAAGGTCAATTTACACAACGCCATTTTTCCGTATGCCAGAGTATGATTACTTGTATCTTATCAAAGAATAACTGATTCTGAAATCGTCGCAACTGTGTCAGTACTTTGGAAGTGAAAACAGAAATCTGATAAGTGTTCCACGCTTGTGTACAATATATTATCAAATTTGCTTATCAGCGTCAGGCATGGATCCGGAGGAATGACCTGGCAATGACAGTGACAATGACCGTGAAACTCTCAATATAGATGTTTCATGGTCTCCTTTAGAAAGAAAAACAAGTTTCTGGCATTTTCCCGATTACCAAACATTTTCCCAAGTCATAAAAATTACAAAATTGAAAGGTCCATACGTAACTAATTGTTCAGTTTAAATATTAAATACTTAATTACGAATTTAAAGCTTGTAAATAATTAGAACTCTTCTAAATTTAAAGTATTTAAAATTGAAATGGAATCATTTTTAATTTATCAATTTATCAAACAATTTTATCAGCCTTTTTTCGAAATTAGGGTTCTTTTTTCGTGTCTGAAAAAATCTTAGGTTTCTTTTTTTAAACATCTTCATGTTAAACAAGTGGACATCTTATTATTAATTCGTAAAAATAAGCGCTCAGAAGCGAACAGGGATTTACTAAACGACCCGATAAAAGCCTTGCAGACCGGTCCTGAAAGCCATCCTACCCAATTTTTTAAAAGATTTCTAAAGATTTGAAAGATTTCGAGGGATTTAAAGGGGTTTCAACAGCTTTCAAGGCAATTCAAAAAATTGCCAAGGATGCTAATTATTGGAAGTAATGTTTAAAGCTTGTAAACGTTTTCAAGAATTTCCAAAGATTTTACAGCAGTCTAAGAGATTGCACAAGAATTAATTAGGGATATAATATTATTTCAAAGATTTTAAGCGACTTTCAAAGATTAAAGCAAAATTTATGGGATTGCAAAGAATTTCTTAAACTTCATCTGGATCTGGAAAGATATCATAAGATTTAAAAGATTTTATTGTATTTTTAATGCTTTCAAGGGACTTCACAGAATAATAAAGACTTAAAATATTTTTTATAGGATGATTTTAAGTAATTTTAAACGGATTTCGAAAGATATAAAAAATTCTACACATTTCAACATATTTCTATACATTGCAGAGAAATTCAGTTAATGTGAAGTTTAAAAGAATTTCCTTGAATTTAGACAGATTTGGAAAGATTTCAGAAGATTTATAAGATTATAATATATTGAAAAATACTTCAAAGGATTTCAGAAGATTTCCAAGATTAACAAAAATATTTTGAAGGATTTTTGAAAGATTTGATCAAATTTTCGCTTATTTTAATAATTCTTAAGAATTTTGAAGGTTCTCAAGAAGATATTCCAATACATTTCCCAGGATCTCGAAGGATTTTATAGAACTTTAAATAATTCAAGAGAGTTGAAGGAATACCATCCGATTTTATGTAATTTCACGCGATTTCAACGGATTTTATAATATTTTGATGAATCTCAAAGAAGAATTCAAAATATTTTGTTTGATTTTAAATAATTTCCTAGAATTGAAGAAGATTGGGAAGGATTTTATAGGACCTATTAGGTTTTAGGATATTTTAAAAGATTCCAAGGAATTTAAAAAAAAAATATTAACGGATTTGTAAGATTTTTAGGGATTTCAATGACCCTAGAGGAATTTGAAGAGCTCCATTGTTCAGAAGGGCCCTAACAATACTCTTCTTTAGAAAAAAACAACGCGTTTTATCCTTAGCACAGGTAGATATTTAAAATCTTATGCTTTGCAATATTTATTAATTAAACACGAGAAAAGTGAAACGGATTATTCAACCTAGATGTAGGAACCCTTGAATCAGGATGCTTCATTTAAGTTGAATTAGGTCGAAGATTCATTGTTGGTCCAGAAATTAATTATCTAAATGGTTTCCCTTGAATCAGGATGGTAAACTTAAGTTGAATTGGGTCTAAGATACCTTCAGCAAGTTTAGCGTTGATCCTTGGAGATTTGAGTCGAGGATCACTGATTTTATTGCTGTTGGATTTTTCTTGAAACACTGTTTCTAAGTTATAATTACGGTAACCAGAACTCTCACAACACCTTGGGAGCACAAAGTGATACCTATGTTGAAGAATTTGTACACTCACTTGGAACTGGAATGAGAGTATGGTAGGTCGGGAGAGTGTAGAAGAGTAGGTGAAGACTGAATGAAGATTGGCGAAAAACTGACGTGTACCAAAATTTCGTTACAAATAGCCAGATTTTTTCGATACGAATAGGGGGAGCTGGAAAACGGTCTATTTTTACTGAAATTTCGGTACGTATAGCTAGAGTACAACTGGATTTTTTCGGTACGCATATACACGTACTTTATATAATTGGGGCAGATTCGTCCATCAACTTCTAGAATATAATGAATTTTTACTGAATGTTGTTTAGGCTCCTTTTCAAACTTAGAGCGTCTTCATTGGTCCTTTACCCATAACCATGACTCTTGATACTGTCGCGCGACAACTATCCCTTTTTGATTTAGCATAGGATTTGTATTTACTGAAAAGTTATAAAAGGCTGATTTAAAGCTCCATCTGATAATAAAATGGAATTATCGCCTTGCTGGCGCCTGAGGAGACAATCATTCCAAGGGAAACATCTTCAGGAGAGATCCTCGGATTTTATGAAGTTTCACCTAGAAAGAGATTTTGTATCCCTAGTTAAAGTAATCTCTACAGGGAGCAATGAATTGTCAGACGTCGAAATATTAGATAAAAGATGAGTATACTCATCTTTTATCATAAAGGATACTTAAATGTACGAGTTCTGTCCGGAAGGTATCCGAACTTGTGCTTGAACTTTGAACCTAATTGAGCTCTTGTAAAAAACAGGTATTTTACATTCAGGGAACACCTCTGTGAGGCCCACTACTAAGTGACATACACCTGTGAATCTTTAGTCGACTAGTGTACACAGATGCGTAAACGACTAACCACGTACGCGTCGTATTTCAGGATGACGGAACGTACCCAGCAAAGAGTGTGCATTAAATTTTGCCAAAAACTTGGCTTTAAAAGTGGTCGTACGTGGTCGTATGTGGTTGTACCTCAAAATATTGAAAGAGTACGAGTGAGTGTTCATTAATGGAAATCATCGTTAACAGTAAGATAATTACAAAAAGATATCGGGATTACAAAAAAGGTTGTTTCGTCAATTTTGAGCCAAGAGTTGGAGATGAGCCGCGTGGCTGAAAAATTCGATCTACAGCTTCTGACGAAAGACCAAACGAATTATCGAAGGGAATTTGCCCGGTACAATTTGAAATCAATCAGAAACAACCCGGAAATATTTGAAAAGGTCATTATTAGGGATGAGTGATGAGTTTATGTCTATGACCCTGAGACACAGACCCTTACTGTTTTCTTCGACCAGCAAGGTGTTATGCACCATGAATACGCTCTAAGAGTTTGGAAGGTAAACAAAGAGTAGTAGCAAGAAGTTTTAAAGCGATTACGTGAAGAAGTAAGAAGAAAACGGCCTGACTTGTGGAAAAGTGACTCACCTACCCGTTTATCGCAGCTTACTTAGCAATTCCTGGTGAAACAAGGCCTTACATTACTTTGGCAGCTCCCATACAGTCCTGACCTGGTTTTCCGTGATTTCTGGCTGCTTCGAAAATTAAAGTATCATCTAAAAATAAATAAATAAATAAGCTTTTAAGTCCGTAATTATTTCATTATCGAACCGCTATAATATTTGAAAATATTTTAAAACATTCTGAAACTTTTTTTTTCTGTTTCAGAAGGACCATTGGATCTTTTCGAAAGGTTTTCCGCATAGATTTCGAATCTGGAAATGAAAATGTTCCATGGCTTCCCGCGCGACGTTTGGCGACGTGATGGACAATTTTCGTTTCCGAATTGGTAATGTACGCTTGTGTTTTTCTGGGTTTATGAGATGCTAAATCAGGGCTGAAGCTTTTATTTGAGCCCGCGTAGAAGTCCCTCGCTTGCCTAGTTTTTCCCTACATTGTTGCATAATAGTAGAAAATGGACTTTAAGACTTTCTAAACTCGTTTAAAAAAAATGTAGGGTAGCTTCCATAAATGACGTAACACTTTTTCTTCGGAACATAACATTTTTTTTAAATATACTAATTGAAATACGGTTTGGCAGTTGAAATTAATTTGTATACCATTGTACACATTTTATCATCAATTTTCGTATTTCTTTTTTAATATGTAATATTTTATATTATATACCTATAATAAATATAGAATCAATGAGATAACCATACTCAAAATCTGTTTACATCTTTTATGAAATTTCGTGGAATCCCTGGAAATCTTTGCAACCCTTTGAATTCCCGTGATTTTTTTTTTAATTTTGCAATCCCTTCAAATAATTTAAATCATGTGAACATTTCTTTAAATCCTTTAAATTTCATATATATCGTACATAATCTCTTAAAATCCCTTTACACAGATTGAGCTGTCCAGAAAACTCTTGAAATCCTTTAAGAGAACTATAAATCCTTTACAATTATTTAAGATTCCGTGAAATATTTTGCCATCCTTAAAATTGTTTAAAATCATTAAGATCTCATAAAAATCCCATATAATCCTGAAAACAGGGGGAAAAGGTTAAACGATTTTCAAAATCATTCTATTTAATTAACTTATCGATCCGTTGAAAGCAAAATCCATGTTGCACACGTTGATTAATTTATAAACACGTAGATGAATAAGCTACTACAACTGCAATTTTTTATAGATATTTTTATTTTTATCAGAGTCTAAGTAGCGTTACATAAAAAGTTTCCGTTGATTTTTTCACTATAACTAACTTAGCACAATTTAGCTTACCCTGCATTAATTATAAAAAAAATGATTAAAGCCAAAGAAATTTATTTTAATCAAACAAAAATAGGAAACTAAAATATTTCTTATAATAATCAACTTGTGCCCCTCGTTTTATTTTGAAACTATAACATATTGCCTAATGATATGACAATTTTTTAAAGAATTCTTATTAAGATGAGACAAAAGGAAGAAAAGAATGACACTCTGTGAGACTCTCATTGAGATCGATAAGCAAACTTTTGAAGATACAGTATGAAACAAATTATTTCTTTAATTTAAAGAAGGAAGAAAAAGATGATTATTCCAATGCATACAAATTTTTACATATTTCAAAGGTATTTTCACTTTGAATTTAAAAAAACCGAAGTCAAAGAAGCAACTTCTTTAATTTGAAAATAACTTTCCTGCAGATGAATTTAATAAAAAATATGATCTAACGAACACACAACAATATGGTATGTGTTGATGGACACATTCTTCTGTTGCCGTATCGTATAACAAACTCTGAAGTTCAACTTGAGTAATTTTTTGTCCATGCGGGGTCTCAATAATCGCCGTGTGTTTAAAAACACCATATAGGACACCGTTCCGTAATTTGGCTGGTTCATTTACGAATATGAGTTCACAAATAACTTACTAACTGGTGGTTCAATTCGAATTGATGTTAGTGGTGACGTTATGACACCTAATAATCGACCTACATTGAAGACCAGTTTTATGGCAAATACAAAAGTAAATATCGGTTTAAACGTCGGAATTTTCTACGTATTTTAGAGTTAAATCACTTAAGTATCATCTGAGATAAGAGTCTGATACTAGCTAGTCTGAGACTAGCTAAGCTTATTCTCTGACCACTTTCCCTACTAGTAGGAAGTAAAGAAAAAAATCTGGAGCGCATTACAAGCTTTAATACAATCTGTAATTAAATTTGCTTATGAGCATTTACATAAATTCCCCATTAGCCTGAATGAAATATACAATGAAGTGAATATGAAGAAATATATAAAAATATACTAAATTAGATTTTATGATATGAATTAACGAAGCATTAAAGGTGAGATTCGATACTAGATGTTTTCTTGTGAGCACCCAGAGAGTGATTTACATAAAACAGTTATCCACA
>CAKNWU010265173.1:1061-11845 GCA_932072015.1 Andricus quercustozae
GTTATAGTTTTGACCGAAAATTGACATTTTAAAATAAAAATGATTAGATATTAAGAGTTCATAATTTTTTTTAAATTAATTAGGTTACGTTAGCGTTTTACACCAACATTTGATATTTGAAAACAAAAATCATTGCAGTTCGAACCAGATTTTCTATTTTTTTTTACAATTTAAGGCTATTTGAACGTTTTTCACCGAAAATCGGTTATTGTATTCAAAAATAATTAAATTTCAAAGAAGATTTATAATTTAGTACAATTTTTCTTATGTGTGTTAGTTTTCTTCATAGAAAATTGACATATTTATTTTAAAAAATCCTGAGATTTTTCAGATTATCATTCAGAATTATTAAATTCACAATTTCGCGTTTTCACCGGAACTCTGTATAGATTAAAAAGATTTACCATTATTGAGCAATGTTAGGTTATGTTGACATGTTTCACTGGCAATCGGTTTTTATAAATAACAAATAACAATAACAATTTTTTGTTGCATTATGTTAGTTTTTCTCGTCTAAAGTTGCAATTCTTAATACAAATTTATTTCGTTTTGAAAGAATATTCACAATATTCAATACAATATAGTTTAATCTAAAATCATCAACTTCAAAATTAGTATTTATAAACAAAAATTTTAATATAAAATCACCCGGATTCCCAATTGAACAATTTGAGGTTATGTTAGTATTTTACACTAGAAATAGGTATTTTTAATTAAAAAAAACATTGGATTTCATGGATTGAAATTGTTTCTACAATTACCTTTTCTTCGTTCTGTTATCGTTTTTTTATTGGAAATTGAAATTTTTAAACATAAATTAGTAGATTTGAAGATTTATAATTTTTTATCAATTTTAGGTTACGTTGTGGTCGGACACCGGAAACCGATATTTTTAGTCAAAATAACTAAAATTTCAAAGAAAATAAAAAATCTACAATGTAATGTTAACATTTTTCACCGGAAATCGATTATTTTAAACCAAAATAACAAAATGCCAATCAAGATTTACAATTTAAAAAAATTTAAGGTTATGCTATGCTAGTGTTTTTCGTCAAAAAATGGTATTTTTAATTTACAGGACCTACGGAATCATTAGTCACCATTTTGAGGGTTGTTGGCGTTTCACACCTGAAATCCGCACATTTAATAAAATATCATTGGATTTCAAAGAAGAGTACACTTTTTTGAACAACTTTAGGTTATTTTAACTTTTTTCATCGGAAATCGGTGATTTTAAATAAAAACGGTAGGTTTAAAAGAAGATTTAGAATCTTAAAGAATTTTTTGGTATGTTGGTGTTTTTCGTCGAATATTATTACTGGTAATAACAGTTAATAATAGATACTACAAAGTAACAAAATTTTGTATTGATATTAATTTTATATATAAAAATATAATATATATATATATATATATATATATATATTATATATAAAAATAATAAGTTTTAAATCCATACTACTTTTTAATATTTTATTTTGAAAGTGAATCGCTTTAAAATACAATTAAAGATATAGATCAAATCTTCAAAATTTACCTGAAATACGTTTGAATCGTACGCCGTTTAGAGAGAGTCGTGGCAATTTGCACACTTCAATTTCCCATTGCACTTGACTATCTGTTGCTGCATCACCATGTGCGCAGAGCAGTAGAAACCGTTCTGGTTGCTCGTATTGACATTCATTAGCATCCAGGACCTGAAAATTAATTTTTATAAATTAACTCGTTTTTTTTTAAAAAGTAATTTCTCCACTGATAGATACAAAGTACAAGAAACTAAATTTGCTTTGTTTAGAAAATGTTAAAATTCTAATTTTAGTACCCAGCAATCACATGTATCTTTCATGATTTTTCTTTCTTTATTATTTTATAATAATTCGTTTTTATTCGTTTATAATACCTTTCGAATTTCAGACATAATTTCAATGGGATCTCGACTACTGGTGGTTTTCATACTCCAAGTAAATCGTAAACTACGTGGTTTCACCTGATCATCATTTGTTGTTGCCCCACTGGAACAGAAATTTATTTAAAGTACTTGTTTACAAACAAAAAACACTTTCTTCTTTGTTGTGATTTTTAATGGAAATAAACGAGAAAATAAAAGTGGAGCTGAAGGCGAAACGAAGAGTGAATGAAACCTAATTTTTAAATTAATACATTATTTTTTGATTGTAAACTAATGAACTTGTGAATACAATCAATGATACTGATGTTTTCGAAAAATATTTTTTCAAATCACAAAATACGAAGGAAGTTTCCCTTTTTCACTAAACAGCCTAGTTGATAAGTAATAAAGAAATTAAAAATGTTTCAAATTATTTTTTTCATTTCTAACATAATAATTTATGACTCCTAAAAAATGTCACATAAAAACTTTTCAAATATGAAGATAAAATCTCTGTTTTTTCATATTTTTTATTTAATTCTTTTTCAAAAATGTCACTCTTAAAAAAGAAGATAATATTTTCAAGATGCGACTATGAGCAATAAAACATTCTGCAAAGCTTATATCACTTATACATAATATATATATATTTAAAAAATTTGACACATGCGATACATGCAGAGATTTGTAATGCTGATACTGCATCAATTCTTACTATAATTATATTCTCAAAATCTGTTGGTAAGCCTACTTTTATACGTAATTTTAAAAATATTTCATACAAAGCATTACTAATAATCAATGCCGTAAAAAAGTAGCTGCAGAAATGATTAAACTCACCAAGTCCAAAAATAAAGTTTTCTGTCAATATTCATAAGAAAGGTAAAGTTTTTAAATTTTGTCTATACCTACTCTAAAATAGTCAAGAAAAAAAAGAATGTAATGCTTGATAATGTAACATTAAAATAATTTATACATCACGTGTTAAATATTTTATGAAATATCCCTTCATCTCCACTTGTCTCAATTTCCAATTTTTTCTTAGAACTAATTTTTAATTTTTGAGTAATTTCCAAATTTGGAAGATGCAATCTGTACAAAACGGATTGAAGAAATCAACGTTGAAAAAAAACTCAACAAATAAAACCTTTGTTTTTCTAGTTACCTTTTTGGCATTCGTCAAATAATTGATATAATGTGCTTGAATATTTTTAACGGCCATATACGGAGATATAACATCAATCTGAAATCTCTTTTGCACTAGAATGTCTAAATTTTTATTCGACATACAGCTTTGAAACAACAATTTAATTAATAAAGAGGAACACATTACTTTACAATATTTTTCGATCTAAACTCCTGTTTTTTTATTTAAAAAAAACATTGATTATTTCCTCAATTCTGTTAACTGAATTAAAAATCACGATAAAAAAAGTTAAGGAGTGAATATAGATGAAAAAAAATTGAAGATGGATTTGTGGTATTATGGCTTGTAGCAACGTACCTCACTACTGGGTGCTTGGGGGAAACGGATGGGTCCATGGGGCTGAAATAACAAAACAAAGGCAATTGCTAACAAACACTAAACTCGATAAATCATTCGAATTTCGTTATGTACAACCACCACCAGTCTTTGCATCTCGATAAAAATATCTCTTTTTCAAATAATAATAAACATTGTAGAACATAAATTCGTGTTTTAAATAATGAATATCTAATGAAAAAATGATGCTCGTTATTGGTTGACGATGGTGTGTATTGTTCATTGATTCAATAAAATAATTACAGTAACAAAAAATGAACACAGAAAAATGAGACTGAAAAAATAACTACATAATAAATTTACAATTAGATTTAAAAGCTGCAAATTTGCAAATAATCGATACCCACAAATGAAATACTTTCGCATTTTGGAACATGGAGGGAAAAAATGTCGATCGCATGAAAACTTGCAAGCCGATGAAGGCATTCAGATGCTGAAAGGACACATGCATTAAATAATGTTCGCAGGTAGCTTTGCAACGCTTTAACAGGTTTATAGAAATAAATTGGTAAGACATGTGTGAGATATTTTTAAAAGATTTATTACTATGCTTATGAAATTATTCCTCTTATTGCTTCTTAAAATTATAAAACAATAATTATTTCTATATTAGGTAGTTTCTCAGGGCCGTTTACTGTTCTCCAAGCAACGGTGTGTCAGAACAGAAATTAGGCGATGAAATCAGGCCACTTAGACGACAGATCTATTACAAATTACATTCAACAAAAAAAGTGTTTAGGGTGCATCGACGAGCAGGTGGAAAACAGCAAACAGCGCGTAATCACAAGCATACCAAAGCTCATATTTTTACATATTTAGTATAATCGTGTCTAATCCATAGTTTTATTTTATTATTATAATGTGTGTTCTTTTTTAAATACTTCTTTTCTTTTGGCCTTGCCTTCCTAATTTCACATAAGTCTATCCAACGCATTTTTTACGTTTCTTTCATAACAGTTTACACTATCTTACACGCATTCATGCACTTCGGTGAATACCGCCATTTTTGTCTGAATCCTATTATTGTTACTAATTCAATGTATAATGCAATGTTCACTACCTTTAAGATTATTATCAAGTATTAAAATATACATATTCGAACTTTTGCATTTTATTTTCACAGTTTACATTCCACGAAAGTCCCTGCAGAGGGTCAAGATAATAATTGTCACTATCAGTAATCGGATCATTCAAAGCTGCTAAATGCAAAAGAATATTTATTCTTTGGAAAACAAATGCGTTTTTTGATTGTGATTGTTCTGCATCAGATCTTTTCTCTAGATTTTTATTTTGAAAATTTTTAGGTACTTTAAAATGCTGCTTCTGAGAAGAATCTAGAGAAGTTTTGCAAAGTATAAAGAAATCAAAGAGGAGAAGAAGCAAATTGGTTACAAAAAAAATCCATAACTGTGTTTTGTTAAGTATTAATAATATATTTCGATTAGTGATAAATTGATAATATAAGCTAATTATAAACAATGCGAAATCTATGAGCAATAATCATACTAAATTGTGGGCGTCGACGCCGACGAAAGAGCAAAGCATTTTTCTACTAAAATTGAAACATCTTTAAAATCTAGACTCTATATAACCTCCCTTATTTTTTGCTATCTTAACAAACGATTTGCTTTTTAATCGGCTTCAACTTAGACAAAATAATACATTTGTGCAAATAAAATACACGATATCTCCAGTAGAAACATAAAAGTAGACCTACATTTCCGTATAATGAAAAAGCGATTACGAAATATTGTGAGGCATTTTTCACATAAAGTTCGAAGAGATGCTTCTTATTAAATAAAAAAGAGTTTCGCGCGTGTCAGAAATGATTGCTCACAGAACTGATTTTTTTTCTTATTTCCTGAAATCATCGAATTTAAATTCCATCAAAGGCTAAAAAAGTCAGTTTAAAAAATCTAAAGCGCGTTTTTCCATAAACCTGATTGTAGCACTTTATGACTCTATTTACAGATAATAATCGGCGCAAAAAAAAAAACAAAGGAAGGATCACAGTCGTCTTAAACATTTACGCGTGGCCGAACTAGCAATTTAACACAACATTAATAATTGCTCAATAATTGTCTTAAAATGCAGAGTTGAGAATCGTACTTGTATCGAAGTTCTCGTTACGAGTCGACAAGGTCTAGTTTGAACAAACTACTTTCGTATATCAATTATTTATCATTTTATCAATCTCTTGCACGAGTTTGAAATTTGTTGAATAGATAATAATGAAAAGGCGTATACCTAATTTATTGTAAATTACATTATTAAGCTATCGCTACTGGTTAGCATACTGTACACAACAGTATGAGATCAGAGTTCATTAACTCGTCCTATTTCCACGGGAGTACGAAAAATAAAATATCAGCGACTCGCATTTGTTGTGATGGTACTAGTATTAAACTTGATACTCTCGGCATCTTGCTGCTCCTGATTTCACGCGGAAAACAACGTGAGATATCATCCTTCATTTAGAAAACCTGTCAATGCAGGATAATTACGTAATAAAAAAACTTGTATCGCTTATAATATCGTTATTCACATATATATATATATATATAGATTTATATATATTTATTTATTTAATATATCTTTGCGGGATCTCGACTACACTTTCATCGTACAAATTGCACAAAACTAACTACTCTTTTAGGTAAGTGCGTATTGCAAATATTTAGAGAGCACTTTCGCAACGTGTTCAATCGTTAAAAATAATAGAAAAAATATATAAACCGTTGTAGTAGGATACTTTGATTATAGTCAAAGAATAAAATTCTTCAATTTCACAATAAATTAAAACTTTGACGGTCTCACACAACAGTACAATTTTTTTTTTACAGGAGTGAAAAAACATCCATTTTTCCGTTAAAAAATAAACTCATTATTCATTTTACACAATTAACGTGAATGTGTAAAACAAAGTGTTATGATTTTTTTCGAATTGTCATTTGTGTGAGAAAAAAAATGTCAATAAACATTTAAATTTTGTGTGAGTTCAGAGAATGGATATTTTTTTCAACTGACATGAAATTCGGTATATTTTGCGTAATAAAAGAACTTACTCTGCATGAAAGCGAATACATTTCAACGCTGTCATTTGAAATTAAACATTGTGTTTTTAACAATGCTAATAGCATTTTAAACTTAAGTGAATTCGTTGAAATTTGTTAATAATTTTCAAAAAAATATTTAATTGTTTGTCAACAAAATTTCAATTTCGAATTAAATTATTAAAATTGTACCTTTTTGTGAATTCGTTAAAATTTGGAAATCGATGGAATCGTGATAATTGTATTGTTCTGTAAAACCGTTAAAATTTTAACATGTTCCACAGTCGTCAATTTTTAATTTGTTACCCAAAATCTAGAAATGGCCAACTACAACGATCACAAAAAATAGAAAGACATTTAAGCACTGTAAGTATGCAACTCGAAATTCCTATTCCCTAGCTTTTGGCTCAATATTGCAACGAATTTCTGATACTTGTAACTTTTAGCAATACCTTTTACATGATCTGGTTGGAATTGAGGAAACTGATTTACAATTATTTTGAAGGGACAATTGAAAAATATAGATCTCGTTACGCTAGGCACTTTTTCAAAGTGAACGTCTGCCTCGAATGCGATTCAATCTGGAGAAAATAATTGTTCTCAAGACAGTGAAAGAGAATTGGAAAAACAGTAGGCAATTTTCGTTGTTGAGAATAATTGAGCGATCGATTGTCGAGTGTCGTACCAATTCTTATTCACTCTCGCCTCCGATGCTGCGCAGGATGAAGATATTTTTCAAATTATTGGAAATCACTCTATTTACAAGCAGAAAAACGAGAATTCAAATCAGTACAACTATTTTCATAAAAGTAGATGTAAAAATTATTGTTGAAGGAAGATTGTTGACGAGTTTTGCATCAGTTTATAAGGTATAACTGTTTGTTGTTGGCAATAATTATAAACAATCAATCACAATGAAAATTTTTGTACGTTCTGCAACTCTGTTTTTCTTGATTCAGACAAGAAGACCGTTGATAAAATCATGAGCGATTAAATACTATCGGATTACGTGATGTAACTACTTTCCTAGAGGATTGAGCTGTTTAAGGGCCCGGAACTTATTTTGCGATTTTTTTATAAATGCATAACGAAGAGCAAATAGTTTTAGTATATTAAATAAGAAGTGGACGTCAAGAAGTTTTGATAGAATATAAAGTTTATAGTTAAAGTTGCATGTATCCTTTTTTCAAATTGAATAAAAAAACATTTCAATATATGTACAAATAATAGAGACTTTTGATCAAAGGTTAAATAAATATGTCTCATTTTAGAACCACTGGATTAAAAAACTCCCATAGTTTGCAAGATTTTAAGTCTTTGAAATTTCGACTTTAACTAACATTTTTTGCCAAAACATAACTTGTACTCAATTATTTAAAAGTAGTAGTATAATGGGAACAATTGTTTTTGAATACATTAAATATTTTAATAATTTTTTAGCATTACGCTATTTATTTTCAAATGGAGAAAATGCCATGCAGTTACTGTTTTCTGAAAGAATTGTCCTGTCACAGAAATAGATACCAAGTAACTAAGTCTAAAAAATATTTTCCATGGTAAAATTAAATTTACAAAAAGACTGAAGGTCCAAAAACGTAATCAGGAAATTAGAAAAAATTAAAAGACATTCTAGTTGACAAACATCTCTGAAGGGAATTGTAAGGGCGGTCCGAAAATGTGGGTAAACTAGTCCCCCGAGTGAAAGACTCCTTTTTTCATTCTGATGTTTTCACACGGAAAAGTATTTTATCGTCTTTCTCGGCCACTCGTTCCAAAACGCTTAATGTATAAATAAATAAATAAATAAATATATTCTATATCCTGATAGACTTTCCCCAGGAAAAATTTCTCAAGTTTCAGCGAAAACTACTGGAAACTTAACTTAAGATTGAAAAAATCGCAAAATAAGATCCACTTGAGACTTGGCGGTATGCTCGCATGGGTAGCGCTCTAAGTACAGCGAGCTGATCGACTTAAATTGAGAATTGAAAAGAGTAGAAAAATAATGCGGGGAGTTGCCGACGAGAGACTCAGGGTGCACGTGGCGGAGAGGCAGGCAGAATTGGGAAAGGCACGGATTTTAGTGCTATCTCTAGGTGCATAGGCGGCTTCCTTGCCGGAAGACATGAATTTCGTTAATGACTGTCACATGTTAGGTCGATGAAGGCTTTAGTGTCCGTATTATGTCACGAGTGACGATTTTGCGAAACGAGTTTCTTGCAGTCGACCAGACAGACATACAGACAGACAGTCAGAGAGTCAAACAGTCAGACAGACAGTCAGACAGACACCACAGAATAACGGAGCCGAGCGTTCGCAGTTCACAGTTTTCAAAATCAATCCATCGAACTTGTAACCAATGTGCCGCTGATGGAGCTTTTCTAATTCAGTTTAGACGGGTTGGGAATGCTGCACTGAGTGCCGAATTCGGCACATCACATAGTTGTTCAGATTCGTTTTCTCTATGGCCTTTCATCTTGGAACTCGAGATGAAGCCAAGCTATTTGGTTCAAGTCCTACGGCACAGAATATAATAACCGATATGGATTATTGTTAACTGTTAAGGATCGCACTGATGCATCAATGGCTATGCTGATTTGGCACAAGTCGTTAATTCTGCTAACCGATGAATACAGTGACCATTTCATGAAAGACAACTTTGATTTCTCACTATTTTTCTATGATTTGCTTGTTATTCTTATTTCTCATTTTTCTCGACAGCTTGACCCTCGTTATTCTGTGGTCTCGCGAAGTTCAAGTTTGTTTGTTTTTTTCACGTGCGCAGCATTACGTTGTATGCTATTACAACATATTGAAAAATACGTAACAACAACTAAGGCCGAAAAGAATGTCTAGATAAGGATTTGCCTCGCTACGATCATGTCAAAACCGATGCACAATGAGTATGCGAGGACATCTGAGTTCTTGCCAAGCAGCTATTACTTTTCAGTATTGCAAATTATAAAATATAAATTAAAAACTTTTGTAAATTGAAAGTGCAGGCCCGAGGCAAATTAAAGTCAAAAGTCAACATTAAATAAGAACAGTGTGTATACATTGACGTATGAATTTTTAGGTGTAAATTTGAGAGATTTTTGTTTTTTTTTGAGTAACAAGTGAAAGGTTAGAGATGCTATGAAGCACGCGGGACGAGCAGAGAGACATACAGACATAATGGACGCGAGATAATGTACATCGAGTGTACAAATTGACGGACAAAAAAGTGTGAAAAGTACTGTTTGAACTACTATTTATTACGGCTTTCAGTGATAATGGTCGCTGATGGCTCATCGAATTACAGATAAAAAAGACCCTGTGTTGTTCTTAATGTATGCATTACATCAGTATACAATTTCCAGAATTACATAGTCATTGTGCATCCTTAAAACAGAAACATTATTTAGCATGCAAAACAGTAACAGGTAGAAAAGCAGACATTGATAATTTAAGATGTTATGGTTAGAGCATTTAAAGTCTTTTTACAGTCTGCCTACAATAAACAGTCTTTTTTTCTTTCTTTACATTTTATTTAAGAACGTCTCTATTTGTCATTTAAAGAGTCTGGCTTAATATTTATTCAGAAAAAAATAGAACGATCAGAATTACGTCGATATGATATGTGAATTTGGCGAATGGTTGAACGGAAAGATGAATTCTTTGAATAATTTAAAGAATGTCCTTGAGTTTAGTTGGGTATCTTAATGATGAATCCTGACTGAGAAATGATACAAACTTTTTTCAATATTTGCAATTACCGAAAAGAATAAATGCTCTAATTATGAATATGGAAACAGGCAAGATGTGAAAAAGTGGTGGTGTTTCAAAGTGGAACACTTCCTAGCATGCCTTATAAATATATTTGTAAAAAATTAATAAATGCCTTTGAGAACTTACCGTTTAGAAAACCTTGAGGAGAGTTTGGAGAAAAAGGACGGCCTTGCTAGTGGGCTTATCGCATTTGTATCTTGCGTATGTGTGTGGCCCTGGAAATTTAATTCATATTTTAATTCATATACATAAATATGTATAAAAATAATAAAAAAAAGTAATTTATGGAGACACAATTTCGAATTTCGAAGTTGACATATCAAAATTGTAAAACTAGAGCTTATGTAATAAACAAACTTCCCAACGCTTACGTGGGAAGGTTCCAAATCAAAAATCTTTCAATTAAAAAATTTAAACGAAAAAGTCGGTCTTTTTTCCCCCAGCTAGAATTTCGTTTACCTTGAAATCTTTCACGCTGAGAATCATTTTAACTTAAAAACTTCAAAAATAAGATGTTTAAAGTTGAAAGTTG
>CAKNWU010265193.1:434-10983 GCA_932072015.1 Andricus quercustozae
AAAAAGGATTACTTTTTTTTTAAACTTGTTTAATTTTTAACAAAAAAGATAAATTTTCAACTAAAATGATGAATCTTTAACTGGAATAGTTAAATTTTTCGTTGAAAATTAAGATTTAAAAGTTAATTAGTAATTTTTTCAACTAGAAATGAGATTTTTGACCGAAAAACAAGGATATTTCGACAAATTAGTTAAATTTTCAATCAGAGGAATGAATCCTCAACTAAAATACTAATTCTGGACTAAAATAGTTAATTTTTCAACTAAAATAATGAATATTTAAACAAAAAATTACTTTTCAAGTAGTTTGTTGAATTTCCAACCAAAAATAATTACTTTTTTTAAAACTTGTTTAATTTGTAACAAAATAGATGAATTTTCAACTAAAATGATGAATCTTTAACTGGAATAGTTAAATTTTTCGTTGAAAAATAATATTTAAAGATTAATTAGTAATTATTTTAATTAGAAATGAAATTCTTGACCGGAAAACAACGATATTTCAACAAATTAGTTAAATTTTCAATCGCAGGGATGATTTTTCAACTAAAATAATAAATCTTGACTCAAACAGTTAATTTTTCAACTAAAATAATTAATCTTTATACAAAAAATTACTTTTCAACTGGTTTGTTGAATTTCCAAACAAAAAGGATTACTTTTTTTTTAAACTTGTTTAATTTTTAACAAAAAAGATGAATTTTTAACTAAAATGATGAATCTTTAACTGGAATAGTTAAATTTTTCGTTGAAAATTAAGATTTAAAAATTAATTAGTAATTTTTGCAACTAGAAATGAGATTTTTGACCGAAAAACAAGGATATTTCAACAAATTGGTTAAATTTTCAATCAGAGGAATGAATTCTCAACTAAAATAATAAATCTTGACTAAAATAGTTAATCTTTCAACTAAAATAATGAATATTTATACAAAAAATTACTTTTTAACTAGTTTGTTGAATTTCCAACAAAAACTAATTCCTTTTTTTGAAACTTGTTTAATTTGTCACAAAATAGATGAATTAAATTTGTCATTGAAAATTAATATTTAAAAATTAATTAATAATTTTTTGCACTAGAAATGAGATTTTTGACCGAGAAACATGGATATTTCAACAAATTATTTAAATTTTCAACTAAAAAATAATAGGTAATTTTACAACAAGAAATGAATTTTTGATAAGAAAATAATATTTTTTAACCAATTAGTTCCATTTTCAATCACAGAGACGAATTTTCAACAAAATAGGATGAACTTTCAACCAATATAATGAATCTTTATACAAAAAATTACTTTCAACTAGTTTGTTGAATTTCCAACCAAAAAGGATTACTTTTTTTTTAAACTGGTTAATTTTCAACAAAAAAGATGAATTTTCAACTAAAATTATGAATCTTTGACTGGAATAGTTAAATTTTTGGTTAAAAAATAAATTTTCAACCAAAAAAACAACGATTTTCTACAAAGTAGAATAATTTTTTACCAAATAGTAAAATTTTCAACAAAAGAAATGCATTTTCAACTAAAATAATAAATCTTTAACTGCAATAATTAATTTTACAACAAGAAATGGATTTTTGACCAGAAAATTATCCTTTTTAACAAATTAGTTAAATTTTCAATCATAGAAATGACTTCCATAAAATATGATGAACTTTCAACTAAAATTATGAATATTTAACTGGAATAGTTCAATTTAAAAAAAATAAATTTTCGAACAAAAAACAACGATTTTCTACAAAGTAGAATAAAGAGATGAAAGTAGAATAAAGAGATGAGTAGATGAAGAGATGAAGCAAAGAGATGAATTTTCAACTGAAATAATAAATCTTTAACTGAAGTAGTTAATTTTTCAACTAGAAATGAAATTTTCAACCAAAAAACAACGATTTTCTACAAAGTAGAATTATTTTTAACTATGAATAATTATTTTTAATCAAATAGTAAAATTTGCAACCAAAGAAGTAATTAACTTTTCAACTATGAAAGAAATTTTCGACCAAAAAACAACGATTTTTCAACAAATTAGTTAATCTTTCAGAGAGATGAATTTTCAACTAAGATAATGATTTAAATATCTGGGTTTGATATCTGGGTTCGGATCCCAGCGGAGCTTGAGAGCGATTTTTTTACAATTTGGAAATAAAAATCAAAAGTAAAAAAATATCGATTTTAGACCAGTGGACAAAAAACAATTAACATCAAATCATTTAATAGATTTTATCTGGACAGTACCATAACTATTATTTCTGATTTAAACAATATTTCAGTAGGATTTGGAATTGAATAACAGCGTTTAATTATGTTTCTATTAATTTTAAATTATTTTTAAATTAAGAATAGTTTATAATTTTTTTTTTAAGTTTCAATCCAACGTTTTCATTTGTTTAACTACTGGGGCTTTCAAATTCAAATTTTTTCATTTTCAACGTTAAAATCTGTAACTTACTCAATTTTAAACAGATTCAGAAATGTCGCGTAAAATCAATTATAGTTAAATTTTCAATAATCGAACTACAGTTCAATGTGATTTATTACAATAGAAAAAGTTCTTTGTAAAAGTGTAATATTTTTAGTAAATTGTAGTTTCTTCTAGAAATATATTACATATGCTACGAAAATTGACAATAACTATTGTTTGTAAGAATTTGTATTTGTTTGCTTAAAATTAAAACTGTTTTTATGACTTCAAACATCAAAAAAAAAAAAAGTAAAATCCTCTAGTTTTCTGTAATACTTTACAGATTTTTACAACAAAACACCAACAAATATTCATAAAAAGTTATACAAATTTTTGAATTGTAGAAACGTATACTTTATTGATGTTTGTAATTTTCTGCCTGAAAATACAAGAAAACATTATTTTTAAATAATTTAATAATAATGATAATAATTGTTTTTCAATCGTATTTTCTTGTAGAAATGTTGTAATCTCTTGTAAAAATTGTTTACCAGGGATGAAACTAGTTTTAGCTTAAATCGTGAACCCACCACTAAATATTCCCTCCATTGCAATAAAACATTCTGCAACTTTAAAACTGATTTTATCCAGGTTAGATAACCTAAATTTTCAGCATAGTAAGCGAGTTTCTGGGTTATTTGTTCTGCAAATAAATTTTAGCTGACGAGTAAATCAAAGTGTTAGATGAGTATGGGGAAAGTTGAACCATCTGTTTAGTAGGGATAGTGGTTCGACATAATAACTGGTTATCGTTTCCGGACAGTTCTCCAAAACATCTGATTGATTTTCATTTAAAAGTGTGCAGAAAGTAAAATAACAAAAGCTATTCAATAAAAAAGAATAATAAATTTAAAGAAAATTATAATTCATCTCAGTGATTGTTTCTCAGATTAAACAATTGAAAACAAAACCTCTAATATCTTTTCTCGAAAGAATACTAGTGATCATACAGGATATCGTATTGGATATCTCAGTCAATTTTTCACTGATTTGCATCAAACCTTTTGGAATAAATAAAATATCAAAAAAAAAAATAACTTTTGTGTTCATATATTTTTTATATTCGGTAAACTGTATTTAAGAGATTCAGAAAAGATTAAGAAATGTATCATCTTTAGTAATTAGACACAACTACAGAGAGGCTACTCAATTGATTAATATACGAATTTTAAGATGAATCTGTTTAATGAAAATCTTCCTTTTTTTCAGAAATTTGTGGTTCATTGTTTATTTTTCGAGATTTAATACTTTTAATGAAGAAAAATCGATGGTTTTGTAATTAGACAAACCTATAGACTGCGAAACTTAATTGATTGCTACACAATTCAAGATAAGTTTGTTTAATGGAATTCCTCATCCGTTTTTCAGGAATTTGTTACTTATTGAATAGTTGTCGATATTTAGAACTTTTTATGGAGAAAAATTTTTTGTTTAGGAATTAGAAACACCTACAAACTACACTACTCATTTGATTGACAAAACATTTAAGATAAGTGTGTTTAATGGAATTCTTTATCCGTTTTTCTGAAATTGTTTATGAATTGATAAGTTTTCGAGATTTAGTATTTTTAAGAAGAAATATCAATTGCTTAGAAACTAGTAACACCTACAATCTACAACACTCATTTGATTGACACACTATTAAGAAAAGTCTGCTTAGTGAAATTCTTCATCCTTTCTTCAGGAATTATGAATTTATTAGTTTTCGAGATTTATAACTTTTTATGAAGAAAAATAGATTTTTTAGTCATTGGAAACAGCTACAGACTACATCATTAAAACTGTTTTATGGAATCCATTATCAATTTTTAAAGAATTTGCATTCATTGGTCAGTTTTTGAGATTTAGTACTTTTCATGAAGGAGAATCGATATTTTAGTAATTGGAAACACCTACAGACTATACATTGAACTGATTGGTACACAATCTAAGATGAGTCTGTTTAATGGAAACCTTCAACCGTTTTCAAATAATTTTTGGTTTATTGATTGGTTTTCGAGATTTAGTACTTATTATGAAGAAAAATCGATTGTTTAGTAAGTGAAAACACCTTCAGACTGCACCGTTCAACTGATTGATACACAAATTAAGATGATTCTGTTTAATGGAATCCTTCAACCGTTTACAAGTAATTTTTTAGTGTATTGATTGGTTTTCGAGATTTAGTACTTATTATGAAGAAAAATAAATTGCTTAGTAATTGGAAATACCTACAAACTACACCATTAAGCTGATGGGTACACAATTTAAGATGAGTCTGTTTTATGGAATCCTTCATCCGTTTTTAAACA
Source organism: Andricus quercustozae (assembly GCA_932072015.1). NCBI lineage: Eukaryota > Metazoa > Arthropoda > Insecta > Hymenoptera > Cynipidae > Andricus > Andricus quercustozae. Next base: position 5,189 of record CAKNWU010265193.1, read on the forward strand.
ATTTGTATTCATTTATCAGTTTTTAAGATTTGGTACTTTTTATGAAGGAAAATCGATTGTTTAGTAATTGGAAACACCTACAGACTATACACTGAACTGATTGGTATGCAATCTGAGGTATGTCAGTTTAACAGAATTCTTTATCTGTTTTTCAGGAATTTTTCATTCAATAATTAGTTTTGAAGATTAACTGCTTTCTATAAAGAAAGATCGATTGTTTAGTAAGTAAAAACACCTAAAGACTCAAATATTCACCCGATTGATACACAAATTAACATGAGTCTGTTTAATGGAATCCCTCAACAGTTTTTAAATAATTTTTTGTTTTTTGTTTAGTTTTCCAGATTTAGTACTAATTATGAAGAAAAATCGATTGTTTTGTAATTTCAAATACCTACAAACTACACCATTCAACTGATAGGTACAGAATTAAAGAATAAGTATGTTTAATGAAATTCTCTATCTGTTTTCGAGAAATTTGTAGTCATTGATTAGTATTTGAGATTTAGTATTTTTTATGCAGGAAAGTCGATTGTTTAGTAATTGAAAACACCTACAAACTACACCATTGAGCTGATTGGTACAGAATTAAGGATCAGTCTGTTTAATGAAATTCTTGATCCATTTTTCAGAAATTTGTATTCTTTGATTAGTTTCTGAGATTTAGTACTTTTTATGAAGAAAAATCGATTGTTTAGTAATTGCAAACAGCTAAAGACAACACCATTCAGCTGATTGGTACATAATTAATAATATGTCTGTTTTATGAAATTCTTCATCTGTTTTTCAGACATTTTTATTTGTTGATTAGTTTTTGAGATTTAGTACTTTATGTGAAGTAAATTTATTGTTTAGTATTTAGACATACCTACATACTACACTATTGAACTGATTAGTTTTTAAGATTTACTGCTTTCTATAAAGAAAAATCGATTTTTCAGTAAGTAAAAACACCTACAGACTGCATCATTCAACAGCTTAATACACAAATTATGATGAATCTGTTTAATAGAATCCTTCATTCGTTTGTAAGGAATTTTTCGTTTATTGATTCGTTTTTGAGATTTAGGACATTTATGAAGGCAAATCGATTTTTTAGTAATTAGAAACACCTACAGACTACAGTATCCTATTGATGGGTGCAAAATCTAAGGTATGTCTGTTTGAAAGAATTCATCAATTAGTTTTTAGGATGTGCATCTTTCTATGAAGAAAACTTGATTTTTCAGTAAGTATCAAACACCTACAGGCTACACCATTCAACTGATGGGTACACAATTTAAGATGATTCTGTTTTATGGGATCCTTTATCCTTTTTTAAGGAAGTTGTATTCATGGATTATTTTTGGACATTTAGTAACTTTGATGAAGGAAAATCGATTGTTTAGTAATTAGAAACACCTACAGACTACATTATTCAATTCATTGGTGCACAATCTAAGGTATGTCAGTGTAATAGAATTCTGCATCTGTTTATCAGGAATTTTTTATTCATTAATTAGTTTTTAAGATGTAGTATTTTTTGTAAAGAAAAATCGATTGCTATTAAGTAAAAACACCTACAGACTACAACATTCAACAGGTTGATAAACAATTTATGATGAGTCTGGCTAATGGAATTCTTCATTCGCTTTTAAGGAATTTTGTGTTCATTGATTGGTTTTCGAGATTGAGTACTTACTATGAAGAGGAATCGATTGGTTGCTGACTGCATATACCTACAAACTACACCATTCAAATGTTTGGCACAGAATTAAGTGTAATTCTGTTTAGTAAAATTCTTTATCCGTTTTTCAGAATTTTTTATTCCTTGATTATTTTTTGCGGTTTAGTACTTTTCATGAAGGAAAATCAATTGTTAACTAATTGGAAACACCTACATACTACACAACTGAGCATACGGGTATGCAATCTAAGGTATGTCAGTTTTAGGAATGCTGCATCTTTTTTTCAGGAAATTTTATTCATTAATAAGTTTTTAAGATTCAGTACTTTCTATAAAGAACAATCAATTGTTTATTAAGGAAAAACACCTACAGACTTCACCATTCAAATGGTTGATACGCATCTTCTGATGAGTCTGTTCAATGGAATCCTACATCCGTTTTAAGGTATTTTTTGTTCATGGATTCGTTTGTGAAATTTTGTACTTTTTATGATGGAAAAACATTTTTTTGTAACTGGAAATACCGACAGAATACACATTGAACGGATTGATACATAATATATGATATATCAGTTTAATAGAATTCTTCATCAGTTTTTCAGGTTTTTCTTATTTATTAATTAGTTTTTAGGATTTAGTACTTTCTATAAAGAAAAAGCGATTGTTTAGTAAGTAGAAACACCTACAGACTGCATCATTCAACTGATCGATACACAATTTAAGATGAGTCTGTTCAATGGAATCCTTCAACAGTTTTTTAGAAATTTGTATCCGTTGATTAGTTTTTACGATTTAGTATTTGTCATAAAGGAAAATCGATTTTTAATTAATTGGAAACACCTACAGACTACACATTGAACTGATTGGTACAAAATGTAAGGTATATCAGTTTAAGTGATTTCTGCATACGTTGTAAGGAATTCTTCATTCATTAGTTTTTAAGATATAGTATTTTCGATAAGGAAAAATCGATTGTTTAGTTAGTAAAAACACCTACAGACTATGGAATTCAACTGATTGATACACAATTGAAGATGAGATTGTTTAATCGAATCCATCATCTGCTTTCAAGGAATTTTTTATTGATTGGTTTCCAAGATTTAATACATATTATAAAGAAAGATGAATTGTTTATCAATTCGAAACACCTTCAGACTACACATTGAACTTATTGGTACACAATGTAAGGTATGTAAGTTTAAGAGAATTCTGCATCTGTTTTAAGGAATTCTTTATTCATTAGTTTTTAAGATTTAGTATTTTTTATAAGGAAAAGTCGATTGTTTAGTTTGTAAAAACATCTCCAGACTGCAACATATATCTGATTGATGTGGAATTAAGGATAAATCTGTTCAATGAAAATATTCATAAGTTTTTCAGAAATTTGTATTTGTTGATTAGCTTTTGAGATTTAGTGCTTTTTATGAAGGAAAATCGATTGTTTAGTAATTGGAAACACCCACAGACTACAGTATTCAATTGATTGGTACACAACCAGGATTTTTTTATTCCTTAGTTTTTAAGATTCAGTATTTTCTATAAGGAAAAATCAATTATTTATTATGTAGAAATACCTATAGGCTGCACAATTCAACTGATTGATATACAATTTAAGATGAGTCTGTATAATAGAATCCTTTATTTACTTGTCAGATATTTTTTGATCTTGATCACTTTTTGAGACTTAGTTCGTTTTATGGAGGAAAATCGATTGTTTAGTCATTGGAAAGTACTTGCAGACTGCACAATTCAACTGATGAAATATTAAAATTTTCTGTATTCAAAAACTAATTTCTAAAAAACAAAAAAACGAATTTTCAACAACGTAGTTACATTTTCAACTGGGATAGTTGAATTTTCAGTTAGAAAAATCTATTTTCAACAAGGTACTTAAATTTTCAATCAGAGATGAATTTTCAATTGAAGTGATGAATCTTCAACAAAAAAGAAAATAAATTTTTAACCAAAGAGTTTTACTTTCAACCAAGAAGTTGAATTTTTCAACTAAAAAAAATGGTTTGTTAACGAACAATGTAATATAATTGAAATTTCAAACCAAAAATATTTTAATTTTAAATAAAAATTAGTTGAATTTAACCAAAAATAAAAAATTTTCGAGAATAGTTGAGTTTGCAATTAAAAAATACTTTTCAGTCAACAGAGGGAACAAATTTAAAACAATCTGTTGAATTTTCAAGGAAAAATAATTGCGAATTTTTAACCAAGAAGATACATTTTCTACAAAAAAGAACGAATATTCAACAAAACACGCGAAGTTATTATTAAGTACAATAAAAGAAAGAAAATAAAGAAAAGAGAAGGGTTCTTAGCCTAATATTTCATTTACACTTCACTTTGACCAAATTTCTTAAGTTTTGAATTCATCCTTCATGGTTTTTATTTCCTCTTTATTCACCTAAATAAAAATTGATTCCCTATAAGAAACATTTTTGAGCGAAAATAAAATTTAATCCACTTTGTTCGCGAAAGCTACCCTTTATAGGTTAGGTTTCTCAATTATAACCAAAACTTTTATTTAATTTATTTATCTCTATGAACGATTAAAATAAAAGTTGTTGTACTATTTAGTTCGTTTTAATATAGAAAATAATATAAAATAAGCCATGTTAATATAAAAAAAAATTTCTTTGCTGTTCGATAATAGGTGTTTCCGCTATTTCATAAACATAATAACTTTGCTCAGACTAAATTAAACTTTTAATAGGCGTTTCCCATTCAGAAAAGATCAGCCCATTCATTGATATAAACGCTTTGCAAATATATTCTATTATCATTCCAAAATTAATGAAAATCTTAAATCCCGTCAAAATTTGTCTCATGAATCCTTCAAAGGTTTTTTAGAAATTTGTATTCGTTGATTAGTTTTTGCGATTTAGTACTTTTTAGGAAGGAAAATCGATTGTTTAGTATTTAGACACACCTATAGACTACACCATTCAACTGATTGATACACAATTTAAGATGAGTTTGTTTAATAGAATCCTTCATCTGTTTTCAAGGAATTTTTTATTCATTGGTTTTCAAGATTTCGTACATATTAAAAAACAGATCGATTGTTTATTAATTGGAAACACCTTCAGGCTACACATTGAACTGTTTGGTACACAGTCCAAGGTATGTCAGTGTAATAGAATTCTGCATCTCTTTATCAGGAATTTTTCGATCATTACTTTTTAAGATTTAGTACTTTTTATAAAGAAAAATCGATTGTTTAGTGAGTAAAAACACCTACAGACTGCACTATTCAATTGTTTGATACTCAATTTATGATGAGCCTGTTTAATGGAATCCTTTATTCGCTTTTAAAGAATTTTTTATTCGTTGATTGGTTTTCGAGATTTAATATTTATTATGAAGACAAATTGATTGTTTGTTAATTGGATATACCTACAAACAGCACCATTCAACTTATTGGTACAGAAAATACCATGAGTCTGTTTTATGGAATCACCCATCCGTTTTTAAAGAATTTGTATTCATTGATCAGTTTTTGAGATTTAATACATTTTATGAAGAAAAATCAATGGTTTAGTAATTGAAAACAGCTACAGACTATACATTGAACAGATTGGTACACAATCATAGGTGTGTCAATTTAAAAAAATTCATCTGTTTTTCAGGAATTTTTCATTCATTAATTAGTTTTTAAGATTTGCTGCTTTCTATAAAGAAAAATATTTTGTTTAGTAAGTAAAGAAACCTGCAGACTGAAGCATTCAACTGAATGGTACAGAGTTAAAGGATAAATCTGTTTAATGAAATTCTTGATCCGTTTTTCAGACATTTGTATTCATTAATTAGTTTTTAAGATTTCCTGCTTTCTATAAAGAAAAATTGATTGTTTACTCTCTAAATACGAATTAGTAGAAATTTCACTACGGCAATTAGTAACATTATATCTGACTGTTAAATTAGTAATATTATCAGTTTCTACTAAATTAAATGGTAAGATTTATATTACTAAATGAATTAGTAAGGGTATTCTACTAATCTGCTTAGTAGTGCCGACTTACTAATTCAATGAGTAGCAATTAATTGCTATGGAAACATAATTTAATAATTTTTGTAATACTTTCTGGTGGTTTTTGAGTTTTAATTGGGAAACGAT
>CAKNWU010265198.1:3729-14969 GCA_932072015.1 Andricus quercustozae
GGTATAGCACTAACAGACAATGGTCCTTCCTCTGTCCAAATTATCTTCCTGGATTGTTCCATATGTTCTCGTTTAATTGACTTTGCAGATTTACCAGATGAGGATTAGTTGTGATTTCCTTTATTAAGGTTCACGGTACTTACGTGATTTTATTAGCATATCAAGTAGACGATTTATATTTGCATAAGGCAGTAAGATTAGTCTGTTGACAGAGTTTCTGTGCAATTTTCAACCAGTATCTATGTTATCCACTTCTCTATTCAATTAAAACTGAATAGCGTGTTTGATTATTCGCATTCAATAGTTAACTAAAAACAAAACATCTCCATTATTTTTCAGCTGTTGAACATTTCAAATGACTGAAATAAAATTCTGAGGAGATACTCTTATTCTTTCGAGAATGATAATATTTTTCAGAGACCAAGCCTAAATAAGCCTCAAAAATGAAAAAAAATTAATATAGCTGATTTAACTGCTTGAATGTATTTTTACTTAATTAATTTTAAAAGTCAACTCTGGAATATTTGTATTCATGTGTTTTCAGTCAATATTTTAACAGTGGGTGCTTTATTATCCATCCCGGATGGTTTGCACACTTCATTGTCTCATTTTAAGAAATAAATTGCCCACATTGGGATTCAAAAACTGGAATACAGTGTGTGCAAGTAGAGAGGATGAACATAAGCGTATGACCTATCCACTTTAAGACGCGTTTGCTTGATTTTCAAGTGGCGATTCCAACATCCGTGACGCACGAATCTTGTCTTCAGACAAATTACGCCTTCTTTATCACCAAAGAATCAAAAGATGTCCGTGAGACGAATTCTCTTGATTAATTGAAGCTTTAGAAAAAATGTGAATTTTTATTTTTAATCGTTTCGATCGTAATTTTTCCGACGTGCCAGTTTCAAAAATGCACATTAGTGCAAATCGAAAAAAAGTTCTTTATTCGTAGTCCTGATAGTGACGAAAAGTTTCTTTTGGAAGTTAAAAACACTCCCATAAGTTTCATTAACAAAATTTTGTTTTCTGCTTATAGGGGAAACCTCCCTTCAATAGATAGCAAATATTTGTAAATTGCAATGTATTGAAATTTTGTTCATGGTTGGCAGGTCAGAAAAGTGACGCAATTTATATTTCAGATAATATTAGCAAATGTATGTCAAAAACAATATTTTGTGTGTATTTTTGTAACTATATTAATTAGGACCCGAAATCCCGTCTTAAGGTGCATTTTCGTCAACATAAGACATACGAAATCTGTAAATTAAGTTTGCTTTAGGCATTTCGCTGTTATTCACAATTATCCACTGTATGAAGCTATCCACTTTAGGGCGGTTTCCCCTAGTCAAAAAGCACTAAAGGCGCCACACTGCTTTTCATTTAAAGACTAATAATTTTTTATGAGATCTGCGTTACAAAAATATAGTTCAGATTAAGTGAATTTGTACCTCTATAGCAACAAGTTAATTAAAATATTTATTATTCTGCCTAAACGCATTTGAAATTTTAAAAATCCATAAAAATTGACTTGTTCCCCATTGTTTTTAGTTATATAAATTTTTGGAATATTCGACTACGATTTACGTGATATATGATATCAGAAATATATTTTTCGTACATTTTAATCTAAATTTGTGTCTGGATATTAAGAAACCCATTACAAATGTTGTTAAATGAATTTTTTTTAAGTTTCAAGGACGCTTAGGCAAAATAATTTATTTTTACATTCTCATCAGAGAAGGTATTAGATTTGTGTAAAATTGGACCCCGCCACCCTTTTTGGCAAATGTCTACGTTTTGAGACCTTCTGAACCAAACTTTTATAATTAAAAAAAAAAAATGAAAATGAAAACTTTAACTCAAACGACAGACGACGTGAAAAAAGTCAAGAAGAGAAAAACGTGGTGCTTTTCGACAATATCTAAGATGCCGTTTGAAGAGAAAAGTGATTCTTTTATCTGTCTCTTGACACCTTTTTCTATACCGCGTAATTTTAAAGTTTTTTTGTTGAAAATTTGTCTAAAATCCTTTAAAATTTATTTTTTCTTACCAATACAATTGTATTGTTTCATCAAAAATAAAGAAGAGCGTACTTCAACAGTATAAAAAACTTTTACATCAAACTTTTTCCTTTGAAATTGGTATTTTTTAAATAATCGATACTTTACTTTTTTCTAACTTACTTTATTATTCTATTACCAAAATTTTGTTAGAACTGTTATGTTATCGTCTTTTTCGATTTTTTGTGGCACCACAAAATTGTTTTTTGAAAAAATAAATCTTAAAGTATTTAAAACATATTTTCGCAAAAGTCTCGAAAATAACGCGAGATAGAAGAAAGTGCAAAGAGACATTTTTCTAGGACACATAAAAAAACAATGTTGTCTATTTAACGTTTTTGTATCTTGTGTTGCTTTGTCAAAAAATGTGTATTTTCCGTTTTTCAGACAAGAAACAATTGTCCTTTTTTGAGTAAATTTACTTTGAATATTTTCTTAAAAACAGCCGTCATTTTGTTAATTCTGGACTTTTAAACAAATTTCGAACAGAGCAGGAAATTCTATCAGAAACAGAAAGAAAAGGCTAACTACCTATAATAGCTTGGAAAATACCGCACTTTTAACCTAAACTTTGAGCATTATTTGATAATCGTCGTTTTTGATTGAAATCGATAAGATACGTTTCGTCTTATTCCCTTTAAAAACGGCATATATTTCAGTGCAAATGATTATGTGACTTCAGCATAGACTATCTGCCCGATTTAAAATGAATTCGGTCTTAAATTTGAACTGAAAAATGGTGAATATTTCCATTTATTGACCTTTGGCTGACAATTAGTGATTTTCCAATTAAAATTCTGATAAGGTCATAATTAAAAGAGGCAGTGATAAAGGTTCAATTTCAAGCACCTAATATTAAAGATTATTACATTTGTATTATTTAAAACTAAATTGTTTAATTCCATATTTTCAGGACCCAGGTAAGACATATTTTAGCTCCAATGAAAACAATAATGTGCTTTGAGGGAAAGAAAAGTTTAGACACAGATTATAGAAAATACACAGTAATATAGGCCAAACGGCTTTCTCACTTTATAAAGTATATCCTAGTACATATATCTATGGAAACTGATAATGTGATGTTTCTGTGATGAAAAGAGAGCCGAATAACAGACTAAGGCAAAACTAACAGAATGACTAAATCGTATTAAATTCGTCCGTATGCGCATTATTATTCTTCCACATTCAGCGTATCGAGTTTTCGCTTAATACCGTGAGAATCTATTAGCGCAGAGTTTTCATAGCTTGAAACCACGAGAAGCGCGAACGATATTTTTTGTACATTAATAATCACGAATTATTCAGCTTTGAATATAACTTTTCGATGTTTATGCAGAAATAGCGTATTTCAGAGAATATTGAACCATTAATATACATAAAGTTCACACCATTGGCAACAATAAATGACTGATCGGGTCTGCGCGTTGTTTACAATAAATTTCCATACGTTCGTTAAAATTGAGCAATAAATCATTTCCGCCAATTGATCGATTAATCCACTCGCCAATTTGAGCGGTAAGAATATATGCGGTTGAAAATACATACACGCTTGAAATGGAGATTCGTATGTATGGACCACCCAGCTTCATTTGAATCCTGCCACCTTAATTGCTGGGGTACATTAATTATTTTGACGCCCGAAATGTCACCGATCGTGCTCGATTCGACGCTTCCGCAAACGAAGCAATGATGCATGCGCTGAAACGAAGCGACGCGACGCGATTCGATGCGACGTGCAGTTTGAATCTAGATAAGCTATTTTAAACTCCAGTGATGGGCATTTTCGTGAATTTTGTTCGTTTTTACTGAAACCCTATAGTGATTCCTAAAATTTCTTATGCGCAAATTATTATTATTTTCCTTTGCGCATGAACGTTTATCAAATTTGATCCGCTTCAGTGCACAATATTTATAGATATCCAGTTTACGTCCAATTAACGTGTTGGAATATCCTAGATGTCCTGAGGATATCCATTGGATATCCAAACAAATATCTCTATAGGATAAAATTTTGATATGCTTTCGATGTCCAGAGGACATCACAGTACATCATAGGGTATAATTTAGGTATGTAACAAATGAAATTCCGGATTACATAAATTCGCATAAAATTTGCCTGGCCGCTTCAGGCCGTTCGAGTTGGCCCGTGATGGCTTAAAATTTTTTTTTTTTTAACTTCGGTGTCCGGTTGCACGGCGCTGCGTCATTTCGGCCGCTAGAATACATATATATGTTTGTAAAAAATATCTTTAGAGTAAGTGTACATTAGAAACATAATTTACCTAAAATGCGAGTGCATCTTCAATTCATTTTGAAGATTAGCTCGGAAAGCATCACACGTCTCTTAAAATGTAGAGAAGGTTGAATTTGTTTCCTAAGCAGATATATCTATAAATATTTAAAGTGAATAATTAAAAAAGTAAATGTCGTGAAGTTTGCCAGGAATATTTGCTAATTTGCTAAGAATAGTATCAAAGCAAAAAAAAAGGTATTTATACATACTTCGTTTCAAAAGATCAAAATTTCAATACTTATGAAAGTGAATAAAAAATAAATTCTTGAGTTAAGATTATTTTCTTTATTATTTTTATTTCCTAAAAAAGTGCATAAGTAATATTTAGAGCATATACTATATATATTTTTTTCAATTTGGTTTAAAAATAGAGAAGTTTAAACACATGTCAAACTACTTGAAATAAAGGAAACATGATTTTTTTATTGAGTTATGCATTTAAAGTATTAAGGATTATTATTGTTATTATTATTATATTAAGGATTAATCTTTAACTTGATTTATGAAATCAAGAAAAATAGTCACATTGCTAAGTCTAACAAATTTTAGAGAACAAATCTAAATTTACTGTAGAAAAAATAGTTTAAGGCGTAATTGTTTACTTAAAAATAGTGGTTCTAAATTTTCCGTTTTATTTTCGCTTCAGAAATTAACCGTAATTTTTGTTCAATCTCTATTATACTATATTGGTTTATTACATTCTTTAAAAGACTTTCTACAATTATATCCATTTTCTTTTTATAAAAAGTATTAAATACGTGCTAAACAATTTTTATCTCACTCGTGGTATAATTCCTACTTTATTCAAATTATACTGAAAAATGTACTTTATAGGATAATTTACCAACTTTTTAGATAAAATTACTGATTACTTATTCATACAAAAGAATCTAATGAAAATTATTAATACAAAGAATAGATATCAAAATGAACTATTCACAAATATATATTTTATAGAAAACAACTGATATTCATTTTTTTATATATATAATCAATGGAAACAAAAGATATTTATATTAGAACAGTAAGTTTGGGAAAATCGTTATGTTGCATTGCGCAAAAGTACAATCGGCAGCTTACAATAATATCAAAATTGCGATTATTAACTTCTTAATTTATTAATGATCGTTTTAATCTTTACCATCGTCAAATTTATCTCTAAGGTATGGAATGTCACAAAATAATAATTAAAAAATTTACTTTATTTATTTTTACAACTATATTTAGAAATTGTTTTCTTATCTTCGTTTATGTCTATAAAAGGATAATAATTCATTATTCATAATGCTGTAATATATTTAATTCTTCTAGAGTAAGTTTCTGACTAAAAGTATGAGAAAGAATAATAAAAAAAGGAAAATTGATTTTTGCGCAGCTAAAGATTTGCAACAGAATTCTGAGTAAGTAATTTCTGATCGATTTTATCATATATAAGAAATATGTTCAAAATAACAAGTCCTCAAAAATAACCTAAGGATTTTGTGTTAATATAAATACATTTTAGTCATAATATTATTCTATTTCACATCAATATGAACTTCGCGGAGAAATAAAAGAAGCGATATAGACGAATTTGCAACCAAATAGTTGAATTATCAAACCAAAAATACGAATTTGTTGGGAAACAGTTGAATTTCTAATGCAAACGAACGAATTTTCTATCCAAAAAAAGAAATATTTAACGAAACTCTTAATATTTCAACAAAATAATTAAATTTTCAACAGAGCAGTTGAATTTTTACAAAAAAAAATTAATGTTCAGCAAAATAATTAAATTTTTACCCAAAAACGATGACATTTTTACCAAGCGATGCATTTTTAATCCAAAAGGACGAATTTCTAATAAAGACATATTTTTTAGTTCTGCGAAAGAAAAATTCAGCCACATTGTTTAATTTTTAAGTAAAAAAGACGAATCTTGTACAAAATACTTGAATTTTCTGCTCGAAAATATGGATTTTTACCAAAATAATACAAATTTTAACGATAAAAGATTAATTCCGAACCAAAAATAGAACAGTAGACATTTTAATTAAAAATATTTAACTTTCAATGAAAAATTGATCCATTTTTAGCTTAAAATGTAATAGTTAAATTTACAGTTGAAAAAATTGATTTTGAGCATAAAAACAGAACGAATTTTTAACCAAATTGTCGAATTTTCAATCAAACCAGTAGAATTGCTAACTAAAAGAAATGAATTCTGAACCAAAAATAGTTGGATTATCTTATTGGGTTCCAGGAATTCGCTTTGCATTTAAGGGAAAAAACGAGAAGAAGCAAAAGTTTGTTGAAAACAGGGGGAAAAAGAGGAATTCTTTAAAAAATGGGTCAAGAGGGGAATAGGGCAATAGGGTCACAAAACCAGTTGACCCTACCCCCTGGCAGTGTGACTATAAACATAGTATTTGTTTTAATGTTTAAAATATTAATATATATTTTACCTTATACGAAACTTCTTAAATTCTTTATTCTTAAAAAAATAGGAAGTCTGGAAATGCAGCGTCTTACCAAACCTTGATGTTTTCACTCGTTTGGTTTCCTAATACAATGATTTAAAGATAAATAAAAAACCAATATTTCGCAAAGTTGAAGTCTTAACAAACCGTTAATTTTCCACCGACGCATATTCTTTAGCCCATGGAAAGATCTAAGGAAAAGTGGAAAGGGAAGTTTTTTATCAGTCATTTCATGAATTACTTACATGTTTAGTAAACCTATTAAAACTAGTTCAAGTAGGATTACTGAATTTCAAGTAATTTCTTTTAGTCAGAGAAAGAGGTTAATAATATTTTTAAATAAAACGTTTAACCTCAATCTTCTGTTTCAACAACTATATAAAGGTTTTATCTCGACGACAAATGACTTCTTTTCCACCAAGTAGAACAAATGCGATTCGACGAAGATGCTAAATATACATTCTGAGTAGAAAGGCTTTTATAAGATTCTCGAAGGTCATGAAAGGTTCAAGTTCAATTATCTTTATCGTATATTATCCATAATATCGTAAGCATTTTATCCATATTTTAACCTTTCAGTTGTGATGCAAGGGTCACATTTCTCTCAATGTCTGCATCAGAGTTAGAAGAACCAACGAGATATTACGCTAGATCAACTGTGAAAATTGATCGTTGACTATTTTTCTTCTTACTGAGTTTCCATCGTTTGCAACTAGGGTGCACCTTCGAAGGATATATTGTTCACTCTAGTACCACACTCTTGAGCCTCATATAGTTCAGAACTTGCGTATTTTTCACGTGATCAAAGATAAAGATCGGTAGCATTCACGCCATGCCTTATCAGAAACGTGAGGAGGGGAATTTAAATGTATTGAGTTTGTGGTGGAGAGAAAAAATATTTGCAGTTTTCACAGAAAAAAGCTGGGCTTATTTTGAGTCTATATTGACCCAAAATTGAAAAGCAGCATTTTTTAACCATAAAAGAGTTCAATTGGGTTTTTAGAGAAAAGCAAATAGCATGTCCAAGCTTGAATTCAAAATTCGGTTAACTCAAAACTTTTTTAAATTTGCATACATTTCTGTAAGTTCCAATTTTTATGTATCAGTTTTAATAAATGCTTAATTTTGCAGGCTTACAATGAGTTAAAAAATTATAATAATACCTTCTAATGAATTGAATACTTGAAAGAATGATAATAAGCTTTCGTTTTAAAGTACCCACTACTTTTTCACAGTAGAACCGATCCTTTGTTTTCTAGTCTAGTGTAAGATACATAAACGATAACTTCTGTCATGAAACTTTATGCTTTCTTCAGGCTTTACAGCGTTAGGTACTAACAAAGTATCCTTTTGATCGTTCAATAATGAAATACGTACTTGAAGTGATGGCTGAGATATGAGAAAAAGTGACCATAGCCTCTTCGTGGATTCACAGTCTTATGGAATTTCACAAAAATGTTCCAATAACAAAATTCTATTTTACTTCTTTGTTATGTAATGCTTTTAAAGTTGGATTATTTTCAAAACTGAAAGTCGCACGATAAAAAGCGAATAACCAGACCCTATATCTTATTATTGAACATAACTAATTACTGAACCACAATATTGTAGAACCCCTTTTTCCAAAAATGCAGCAAAAAATTTACTTCTATACATTTATTGCTGAGGCACAATTATTATGTGGGCTAATGTAAGCTAAGCTAACCTATCATGAAACATAGCCCTTTTTTAAACAGTATGACAAATAATCAAATGTTTAACAATGCAAAAAATGTCAAAAACGAAAAACTGTAATAGCTTAAATGGTAGTAATGGGTCGAAGATTTGAGATTACTGTATTTTTTCTTTATTTGCATGCAACTTTATTTATTAATTAGCTGTTCTAAAACTCATACAGCATTTTTTGCATGTTCCGTATTCATGAGACGGAGAAACATAGGTGTTTCATAACAATGGTTACGTTTTCGACGCTGTCTCATTTTATGATTCATATGCATATTATGGCTTTTGTTATATTAATACGGCTTATTTTATATTTTTTCTGATATAATGAATTTGATACTAAAGTGAACTTTTCAAACGATTTAAATTTGACTGTTTATGGTGGCTTCATCAGCAGTGTCTTTTAAAATTGATTCCGTGAAAAATGTCGTTTGGTTGAATATTAAAGAAAATATGTATCTTCTTTCAAAATTCATTTAAATAATTAAGAAATAATGTTGTCTGATAAAGTGTCCTGATATATCAAGTTTTTTCTAGCTCATTGGCAGTCAATTTCGTAAAAAACAACGAAATGTGAAAAAAAGGAAAAACCAATAAGGGAGAAGTCAAGAATTAAGTAAATTAATGAAAGTTATATTTATTTACATCACTTTTACCAATTAATTCTTTTACATTTCCCATATTAAAACTTATCCCCTGGCCTTTCTCCTATTAGCAAAAGCATTGCAAAATGATTGGAGAAAAATAAAAACAGTGAAGTTTATCAGACAATATTTTTTCAACTTTTGAAAATTTGAAAAAAGCAATGAAAAGGATTTTCTGGAAACCCCACCTTTTTATTTTTTCACAAATTGTAACACAAACAATTAAATTTAAGCCACACCGCTTATGAACATCATACTTTAAAGGTTAGGTCTTTCAATTTTAACATAAACTTTTATTCGATTTGTTTATCTGTACATATGAATGACATAAGAGTTCACACTAGTGTAACTTTCCATTAAAAAGGATCGGAATAATATCAAAATTTCTCAAATATATTTTTTATCATTCC
Organism: Andricus quercustozae; assembly: GCA_932072015.1. NCBI lineage: Eukaryota > Metazoa > Arthropoda > Insecta > Hymenoptera > Cynipidae > Andricus > Andricus quercustozae. The sequence continues at coordinate 13,321 of CAKNWU010265198.1, forward strand.
AAATTTAATGAAAGTCTCAAAATCCCTCAAAATTTGTATCCCGATAGGTACATTCCCCTGAGTAATTGGCCTAAAGTTATTCGTTTGTCCCCACGAATTAATTAATATATCGCTATTATTCAGATCCGATTTTCTGCATGTATATCCGGCAAATTTATATCCTTATGTTATTTTCTGCGTTATGTATTTGTGTCTCATTATGCTTTTCCTGTGTTTATTCTTGTATGTAGATAATTAATTTGTTTTCAGTCTACGTATTAATTAAATCCATTGAGAAAGTTTGCCGGCAATGGGGAAATCCGTGAGGTAAATAACTTCTGCAATCGTAAACTTGAAATTATTTAATGTGAACATTTACATTTTGAAATTCTATAATTGTCAGCATTTTAATTGGAAATTGCCCATATTTTCACACTGAATTACATTTAATTTTCTTACTTTTTTGCGGAACTTTTCAACTTGTCTACTATCAAATTTTTTAACTTTTCTGATTTAAGTATCTTTGAGTTTGATAGTTTTTATTTATAAATAGATGCAATTCAAAATCGCTTAGGGTTGTTCAAAAAATAAAGTAAAACTGCCACGGGGGAAGGAAGGAGGAGACGCAGAATGTAATATAACACATGGAAAATATACACTCTTTCCGCTATTCCCCTCTTTTCCTATTTTTTAAATAATTCCCCCTTCCGGCCTTTTTCCATGGAACTTTCTCTTCTTTTCATTTTTTCGCTTAAATGCGAACTAAATTGACACTTCAACTATTTTTTGTTGAAAGTTAATTCTTTTCAATTAAAAATCGGCCATTATATTTTTGTTTCAAGATTCGCCGCTTTTGGTAATAAATTGTACTTTTGGTTCAATCTTTAACTATTTTCTTGGAAATTCGTTTCTTTAGTTGAAAATTAATTTCGTTATCTGAACATTTAACTCATTTATTTTTCGATGAAAAATGAGCGTAGTTAAAAATTCAACTATTAAATTTTTCATTGCAAATTTATATTTTTTCGTTTAAAATTCTACTACTGAGTTGAATGTTAAACCATTTTTTTTAATTTTATTTTATTGGTATAAGATTGAACTATTTTTCTAAAAATTCTTTTTTTTGTTTAGTGAAAATTTAACTATTCCATTTTTTGTTGAAAATTGAACGGTTTTGTTCTAAATTCAACTATTTGGATACAAATTTATGTACTCTTTTCAAATCTGTCTTTTTTGTCTCTTGGCTTAAATTAAAAAATTTGTTTGACATTCTTTTTCTCTCTATTGCATGAAAAACCATTCTTGATTGAAATTTTTTTGTAGATCATTTCTCTGTTCTGGGTAAAAGTGCAACTTTTTGGTTAAAAATTAATTTGTTTTGGTTGAAGATTCAACTTTTTTTTTTGAAAATTCGTCTTTTCTGATTGAATTCAACTCTTTTTGATTTGAAATAAAAATTTCTTTGGTTGAAATAACAACTGGTACTTTTTTGTTCAGACGTAATATTTATTCACTTTTTGGTTGAAATATTAACTACTATATGTTTCGTTCAGAATTAACATTTTTGAGTGGAAATTCAACTACTTGGTTCAACGTTCTTTCTGATACATAAATTTTGTTCTCGTCGAAGATTTATCATTATAGTTTAAAATTCAAACATTTAAAAAAAA
>CAKNWU010265199.1:0-10025 GCA_932072015.1 Andricus quercustozae
TAATCCATATATACATACGCCATATAGGCTCGGGAAGTGGAAGATACAAATATCGCAAAACGGTATACTATACATATATACATGAAATATCTAATAAATCATTAGTTACGCTCTTCTCAAAATTCTCCCTGGTTAGTTTTTGCCACACTTTGAAAAAATGAGGGTCCTTTGTACTTTGCTCTTGACTTTGGACGTTATTCTTCATTTTATTGGCAAGTAAATAATAAATTAATTTAATTTTCACCTTGTAAATTCGTAAAATGGATTAAGTGTATAGATATATATATATATATATATATATTTTTTTTTTTATTTTGAAGCAATAACTTGTATTCACCTTATAATAGTAGAGTTGGCGTAATCTATTTACAAATTTCACAACACATTTCTCTCATTGTTCAAATAAAGTTGACAATGTTAGACAGTCGCGTTCTTTTACCAATCTCCTTACAATTACAGATTTCTGATGTTTTCAGATTTAAAAATTATACAGTGCCTTGCCATTTTATTAGGCCAAAGCTAAAAAAATTACAATTTTTGCATTACTTTTGTCATTTATTGTAAGTACATTGAGAGTTCTTGTGTTTTTAAACTCCTAGTTCGCTAGATTGCCAGATTCGCCAGACGAATCAGCAGGTTTTTAGCTGGGAAAAAAGTCACCGTTCTCGACTGGCCGGAAAACTCTCGAAATATGAGTCCCATCCATCCGCAAAGCAATCTAGAATATCAGCTTTTACATTTTTTTCAAAAGTTAATTTTTTTCCTTCAGTGTGAAACAAATATTTCAAAACTCTTAAGGCATATTTATAGTGAGTTGATTTAGTAAAGGCTGTTTAGCATAAACTCCTGAAGATATGTTGCCTTTAAAAATGCGGATTCTACACCTAATTAGTGAATTTTTAGACCAAATTGTATAGAAAAAAAAGTAGTATTTTTAACGCTTGTGTCATAACTACAGGTTTTCGTCTTTTTGAGTATAAATCCATAATAGATCTAACATTTTTTTTTTTGTACGTCGACTAGCTCATATGTATCATTTTCAACAATACATTCCATTTCTTTGCCCATAACTATTTGCCAATTTGAAGCTTTACAACTTTTTATCGAAATACTTTTTACCCATATATGGGTGATTCTCCACAGACAGGGAATTTTTGGCAAGGGCAACTTTTTTTGGAAAAATGTAAAAAAAAAATTTTTCTTCATAATTTTTAGGTTCCATTGGCCTTAAAGAAAGGGTTCCTATAAATATTCACGCCTAATTTCCATTTGAAGGACCTGTAGCACATAAAAAAGTTTTCAATTTTTGATTTTTCGGCTGATTTTCCCTAATTGTATGTAAAGTAAAACAATACTGTAAAATATTAACACATTAAACGTAAAATGGCAGGGAAGAACAGATTTGTTTAAAAAATGCAAAGTTTTTACAAAATTTAATTTTTTCTCAAATTTGAAATATTCTTTGCAAAAAGAGTATAAAATGTTTATTTCTCTTACAATTATTAACCCTCTACTCGCTTTATTTTTTGTGTGCAGTACTTGTAGGAACAAAAACTTTAATTCTCGATTTACGTGATTTTTAAATAAAATTATTTGGGAAAGTGCTTCGATAAGCCCCGTTTCGTCCCTGACAGCGAAAAGCAGGTTATGGTGTCCGATGTATGGTTTCCGAAAACCTTACAAAATTACTTTTTACGCTTTGAAAACAAAATTAATCAATGAATCCTTCTGAAAAAAAACTCCTTTATTATGTGCTACACGGAATTGTCATCTTTTCATTGATTTTTATCATGAAATATAAAAGTTCTTATCAGTTATGGTATCCGATACTAATAAAAATGCGCCACATTTTCGGTTACATATTGTCACTTTGCAAAAAAAATTCTTAATTTTTTGTTATGAAGTTTTGACGAATGAGTAGTGTGGCTTTTGTTCTAGATATTGTGAGAAGATAAGACTTCAAAAATGAGTAAAAGTTGATGAAAGGTATGGGAGATTCGTTTACCGTAACCATCGAAAACATTTAGGGAGACACGTGTATAATTAAATTTTCTCTACCAATATATCAGATAAATTTAAATATTTCATATGAATTTTATAGTTTTTGTGTCGAACTTTCAAACTATCAATTATATAACTTCAAAAATAATTCACTATGTATTAAATACACATCACTAAACTTGGCGCGCGTACGTGGAGACATCCCAAAAGGGCATTTTTCGAGTATTTGCGAGTATTTTGCCAAGTCATACGATGATGTCACCTTGTTTTTTCTTATGGAAGTATTGTATTGTGCTAAAATGAAGAAGTTAAGCAAGTTTTATAAAGAAACACTACTTAGTTTAGTTACTAGAGGTCCGAGACACAAAAGTGCCCTGTATGTGGAGAATCACTCATATCCATTGACGTGTGGCCCATTCATATTTAAATGAATCATTTCTATTATCTCTTTTGATCTGTGCCTGACATTATCAAAGCTAGTGTTATGCATTTTGTTTTGTACACATGTACCGCATTTTAATCGATAGTTTTCAAACTCGTTAGACATACCTTCTACTAATTTGCATTTACATAATATATCCAAATAATTTGGGTTAACATGCCCTATCATTTTATAAAACTTTTCTTTCAAAGTCATGTGGCAAGATACAGTTTCAGAAAAATGAGTATATTTCTTTTCAATATAACTATTCACACATATTGCTTACTTTGTATGCCACTGCAATTAATTCATTGTTTTTATTGAGGATTTCAGATGTGTCAGCTTTCGATACAATTACAAGAGAAGCTGTTACTCTGCCGTAACTAACCAGATTTTTGTACATTTTTTCTACAAAGAAAACGTTCTTCATTATTACTTCGCTTTTCTTATTTTTTACTAAAAAATTATTAACAAAATGAGCAACTTTTGCAGCTTTAAGCATTTTTCCATCGCCGACTTTCACGTTGTCTAAGATCCAATCAATTTTGTTTTTGCATGTATATGTCACACCCTTATCGATTCATAATCTAAAATCTACCTCTGTGCAAAATGTACTACTTGCGCTGTTCGATTCTCCGCTAGCTTCGCCACTGCCGCTGCGTTAGAGCCACGTACACTCATAACCTCACAAAGATATTTTTTAGTTTTGCTTCAGTTACTATATTAACCACGTACACATACCATGTTAAAATTATCAATGTTTGGAGTGAAGAAATGCTTATTAACTGCTTACTGACTTCTGATTCATGAAGTCTCAAACGTTCACGATAGCAGTCATATCTAGAGAATTTCCCGGCCGGTCGCGTACGGCTACTTTTTTCCCCAGCTAAAAATATGCACTATATATCTTTCAGAACTACTTGTTAAACTCTGATTTCACAATTTATCTTGATATTCAAGTATAATTTAGATCCAAAGCAGATATTCACATTTTTTTACTATTTTGCTATTTTTAATACATTTTTAATATACAAATTTATAAATCTTGTTTGTCTTTTCACAGAAATGTCATTAGGTATGCCACCCAAAACAATGGACCTTCTGGCCAATTTTGGGATGAGCTACGAACATGCAAATCATCAAGGTAACCCTAGTTCAAATAAAAATTTATAAGAAACGCATTAATTAATAAGTAGTACAATTTTGTAACATTTCTTAAAATACTTCAAAGTACGTGAAAATTTTTCTGAAATCCATTAAAGTTACTTTAAATGGGTTGAAATCCATTAATTTATTTGAAATATTTTGATTCCTGAGAAATCCTGCAAAATTCCTTGAAATATCGGAAATCCCATCAATAAATTAATTTGAAATCCTATGTTAAATAAATAAACAAATAATTCGTTTGTAATTTCTCTATTTTTACATCATTGTTTTACTAGTTTCATATTATTGATTTCTATACTATACAATCAAAATTTGAAGAATAAAGAGTAGATAGGTGTAACTGGAAAAGAAAGAGATACTTCACCAAAAGTAATCTAAAAGAAGTTTCTCCCTGAAGATAAACATGGAACTTACGTTAGTAACTTTTCTGAAGAAACGCAGTGGATGTTGGTCAAACAAACTTTAGGCGATAATCTTGGTATTTTTAATGTTTTATCAAGCGAAATATATGGATGTTCACATGCATAAAATCTTTTACGACTTAACAAAAGATTGACTGTGAAAGTCAGTACAAAAGTTGAGATAATAAGAACTATTTAAAAGAATACAAAAAGATTTTGAAAACATTGAACTCAAATTATAGAAACGCAAATGATATTGCTGAAGAACTTTTGATGAAAATCAGGAAGATACTGAATGTGGAAGAATTGGCAAAGTTTGAAGGATTCAGCTGTGAAATAATAAATATTACTGCAGCTTTATAAAATATCAAAAGCCAAATTATTAAAACACGTAGCTTATCAGGGACATTGGTAAAAAAACTTCCTTTAAACTTCAAAACACAGTTACTTAAAATTGAATTGATGGTCACCAATTTTCTTGTAATGATTTTTTAAACTAGCCGTAGCAAATAACGGGAATAATATCTAACATAACTTCCACATCGAAGAATGTCAGCAATCGGGTTAAAAATTGAGGAAATAATTTAGAATCTACAGGAAAACTGTAAGATAATTTCAAAAGGATGCGATATTTTCAACGACGGACGTCATCCTTTAGAGCAGTAAAGCTCCAGCTTGCGAAACCATTTATTCCATAAACCAAATGTACTAGGTCTTGCAAAAAAGTTACAACATGTATATAGTTGATATAATCGATGCAGATTTAGCAATATATGTTGGACTATAATGCCAAATCAAACCGATTTCTTTCAACTGGATGGGCAATATTTACCAACCGGATTTAACATAAAAGATAATTAAATAATTAATTATACTTGGATCAATTAAGGTACCATTCCTGGAAAAAAGCTATATTTGGAAGCTATTAGAAGTGGAAAACCTTATAGGACTTCTTATATTACAAAATAATGCCAATACAATTGTGTCTCGAGAGGTAAAGGAAGACAAATAAATTCTGCACTTTATTTAAAAACTTTAATATGGTGATTAGCACATGGACCGACTGGACAGAAAGAATCTGGACTATATATCCTGAAAATATATCTACTTTCTGCGAAGTCAGACCGGATGCTCTAGATGAAGAAGTGATGAAATATTTTAATATCAAAAATTTCGCAAAGGTATGGCTTTCCAACGACCAAAGTGTTTAGAGAAAAAACTTCTCAAGGATATGAAACGAAATGCTCATGTCTATAAAGAAGAAATGAATTAGATATTGAAAGAGAATATTCCGTTTCCACCTATGAAGAAGTTCTTGAATAAAACGGTTATTGTATTTACCGCATTTTACCGTCCTAATATTAAACAAACAAGGCAATGTTCGAGCCATCTTTTGTGCAACATATTACATACAAATAATAATTTGCATTTATTTCCGATAAATTTGGAATGTTCAACCGTGTAGAAATAATTGAAGAAGACAGCTAGGCTCAGTATTTCTTCAAAAGAGATCACTTGAACGATCAAAGCTAGTGGCTTCCTACTTTCAAGACGGTCATCACGGCTTTTATGGAAACAAAAGACAGTTTACTCCCTACTGGCGGTATTTTTATTTTACCAAATTTGAAGCCGCTTCATCGTCATTCTTCACTTAATTCGTGAAAACCAATAATGCAAAGAAGTAGAAATTAATAAATATTAAATTTAAAAAATATATATTTTAGACTAGTATCCAGATGCAGTCAAAGCAATCTTATGAAATCACTAGTGGATGATTACATTCATGGTGCAATCAGTGAAGAGGTAAAGTTCAAACATATCAGTGATGTTGTCAAAATTCACAGTAAAGCAGGATTCGAAATCAGGAACTTTCGAGGGCCACTTAAAAGATTCGAATAACGCAATCAGTTCGTTTTAAAAATGCATAACTTCTATGCTTATATGCTGGAGTAAAGCGTCTTTGAAACGCACTGCGTGAGATAATCGAGGCTCTTTTGCGGCCTTCGATTTATTATTAATTCATTAACGACCCTAGGATGCATTTCTTAAAATATTAGGGCAGAAAAGAACATCAGCTATGTACGAGAAAAACATCAACAACGTCGAATTCTAGGAATCAGATTGCATTATATTCTCAGCAAACTTTGACAAAATGGTCATGGAATGAATGCCAGGCCAACAAATACCGTCAAAAAGAGAAACAATAAGAGCAGTTATGCCTGTTTTTGACCGAACAGGTTTTTTATATCCAACAAGAATTATAACAAACAATGCAACTTTAGATCATTGATTGAATATGTATTTTACGCTTTGAAAAAGTTCTGTCATAATAAACTTTATTATTATTAAAAGTAAAGTAACCTCGTATTTAAGCGGTAATATCTCAGATTATAAAGACTCTCTATTTCTTCTTACAGAATTAGGTTCGCCGTTGGAGTGTTTACCAAATAGCGATGCTTTCCCTGAAGCTCCTCACCCAAATCGCTGCCGACCTTCTAACTCTGCCGGCAGACCTCATTCCCCTGAGGAGCCTCCTCTTCGTATCAGATCCAGGTCTCCTCCTGCAAGGCCTGCTCCTTCTGATATACTTGAATTCTTTGGATATCATGGACTTGAGCATCTTCCGTATATGCGGATTATACCCATTTTCAATCCGCGCCGAGTGTTCGAACTTCGAAGATACGTTATCCCTCCGGATAAACAAATTCAAATGTTAAGTAAACATCGTGAACATCTGACTTTTCCAAAGAAAGAATATATTGCACTATCAACTTCCAGTGGGGAAGTTTTTGCAATATTGGAGCACGGTGGTATATTTATTGGAATATATAATTTACGAAACGCACGGGTGAAAATAAACATGCACGACAGAATGATTACCCGAATGACCACAGAAGAAATGAGGGACAGTCCTGTAGGTCCCCGCCTAGTATTCTCAAGGAATTTTAGAGCAATTAGTGTAACCGATATAAACCCAAATCTTTCACAGCATTAATTCAATTTTTCAAGGCAAAATTTTCCATATTATGTTAAAAACTATTCTATGTAACTCTAGTAGTGCGTGTTTTAATCATTTCTGTACATCTTTTCGAGACTTCTGATTTGAGTGGAATATTTAACCGCTAAACATTCTATTCTATCTTTTTTGCATACATTTAAATTTGTTACTTTTTATGTCATTTTTATAATTATAGCATGTGTTATACATTATACTGAAAAGAAAAATGTTAATTGTTAAAATTTTACCCTATCTTGCATATTATAACCAAGAAAAGGAAATATTTATTTTCAATCATAAATTATTAAAAATTTTTGGAATTCTACAACACTTCTACAATACAAGCGTAAGGTGAAATTTCAAACAATATATTGGCATGGCGAAACATGTATTGTAAGTGTTGGAATTGGTGGAGTCACCGTAGCGCGAACTCTACGAGATATTGTCAAATTCCATTGCATCATGTATTGTAGCGTTACCTTACATTTCGGAAATAAGCTTCCAATACATTTATTGGAAGTTTCCGACAGAAATTTTTTACAGTGTAGTTTTCACGATTCAAACAAAAACTATGCGTTTTTTAACAAAATACTTTGCTTCAAATTACTGGACCATTTTGAGATTAAAAATTTTGCTTTTGAATATTGTTCCTTATATTGTACAGTTTTGTTGAAAAATGAAATTTCTTAATTTCTCGATAGCATTTTCGCCGAAAGAGACTAAAACCGTTGTTTAAGAACCACTATTTAATTAAATTAACCTTTTCGTAGGTGATTATAGTTACAAATGTCATCGACGACGATAGACAGACTTTTAATTAGTGTGTATAAAAACGTCGTCACATCAAGATGAGAATGTAAACATTTGTTGACAAATTTTCCCAAAAAATCATACTTCCGAAATATAGAAAAGCTGCAAGAAAGTTTTCGTTTGAAGTCATTGGTCGATGACTGTAAATCGATTAAACTTAAGTACACCCCAGTTTTTTCTGTGAAATTTCACTAATGTTTGGGAATTTTCCCAACAAAATTTTGTATACATTTCTGTTAGATGTGAGGAAATTTTCTTTATAATTTCTCAAGTTTATTCTATCTACGAATACACATTTGTTATATTATGAAGAGATTAAGAAACAATTTTGTTATTAATTTTAATGGTATATATGCACATTTCTTGTAAAGAAATTACAAATATAAAGTAAAGTTAGAAATTTCTATTTTATTCTACAATTATATCCATTTTTTATCCTGTCTTTGCATCTCGAGCTACTTTGGAAGATTTTATGCTCCTCTATTGTCCTTCAAGGGGGGAATAAGTTCGAGAGTATGTAGGTAATTCCAAAAGTTTCCAGTCTTAAAAAAAAAGACTTTTTTCAACAACAAATTTTTTTTTTAAAGCACCCTCACTTGAGCCGCTGGATAGTGTAAGGGCATATAAAATTCACACGGCCGTTCCAGTTGGCCCCTGTTGTCTTTAAAATCGATTTTGAAAATTACATTTTTTATACATATGGCTTTGTAGGAAATTTCATGGCCATATGTTTCAAAAATTTAATTTTCAAAATCGATTTTAAGGCAACAGGGGCCAACCGGAAGGACCATGTTAACTTTATATGCCCTTACACTATCCAGCGGCTCCAATTATTTAATAATTTAATTATTATTCCAATTATTTAAAAAAAATTTTGCACTCCCCTTTTGAAATCACTTCAACTTTATTAAAAAAAGCAAAAACCGCTTCATCAGGAGACTCACATCTTTTTCCACGCAGCTTATTTTTGACGGCGGGAAATGAAAAAAGTCGCAGGGGGCTGAATCTTTTTCTTGGATATACATATAAATGTGTTTGGATGAATCAAATTTCGGTTAGTTGGATGAATCAAATTTCGGTTGGTTGAACAAAATATTTGAGTGCCCTAACAAATTTTGTTTGTTCAATCAACTAAATACTCCATCTGCCACAAGATTTGATTGAAAATCCCAAAAAATTTAGTTTGGTGACTGAAACATTTTGTTGCCCGTATAATAACAATCATCTATGGTTGATCCGACAAAAGTTTTGTTTATTTAAGCAAATCGTTTTCCGAGTGTACTAATAATTACTCTCCTACAGACTGGATTCTTGGAACAAAATGTTATAGGATATTCAGTATAGACCTATAATCATTTTTTTATTATGAATTTCGCATAAATTTGGCGTGATTATAGGAAATTCATTGAAGAAAATCATTACATAGAAAACCATTATAAGATAATCAGCTTCGGAATGAATTATACAAAAATATTAAAGGAATTAATGTAAAAAGTAGACAGACTAGAAAGGAACGGTTTATTTTAGACCCCTCATAATTCTTCACAAATAACGTTTAAGCTGATAACATCTGCAAACTTGCTTGATTTGATATATCTTTAAAGTTGTTGAAATTTCATTGAAATTTGAAAAATCCTTTGGAATCTCTTGAAATCCCTGATACCTTTAGAGAGTTCTATGGATACTTTTTAAAATCCCATGCAATCATTAGAATCGTAAAGATTTATGAAAAAAAGGTAGAAATTGTTTGCAATCCCACAAACAAAATCGGGAGTTTCCATTAAAATCAATATTTGGTTTCTAATGAGCTGCAACAAAAATAAAATCTTCTTGCTAAAAAGAAAACTGAAACGATGATGGCGGGGATAATTAAATAAAGACAAAGAACAAAATATTATCACCATTAAAATATATATTTTACATAGGATTAATTTCTAATTATCTTGTTGATTGATGGCAAATCTGATTGGTCTAGAATCTATATGCGAACCGTGCGTAAAATATTAATTCAATGAATTTGAGTTCAAGTTCATCCATCTATTTGAGTTCAAGTTCAAAAAGATACCAACTTTGATTAAGACCGGAACCTTAGTGAGCTCTTACTTTTTTTTTTGCCCAGGAACGAAATTTAACTAAAATATATTTATTAAAGTTCTCCTTAAAAACCGTTCAGATCTCTAGAAATCTTCGAAATCCCTTAAAGTGTTTGAAATACATTGAGATTCGC
>CAKNWU010265232.1:0-11973 GCA_932072015.1 Andricus quercustozae
AAAATAGGATATTTGGAATCTACAAGTTTTTAAAATTCCAGACACGTATTTTATTTCAAAATGTTCTAAAATTTCAATAAGTTTCATACACTGAACAATATATTTTCGAATTTATTGCTTGTACATTTTTCAACTTTTTCAGATAAATCACATATGCCTGGAATCGCACAAATTTCTAGATTCCAAATATCCTATTTTAAAATCGCTAATTGCAATATATATATATATATTTTAATTTCGTGATTCGGACGTGTTTACGGACAAAGGGCCCCTGCTTAAGATGGTCGGTCACCTTGGGCTTATTTATGGCTGTATTTTAGTCCTATCTATTCTAGCTAATTCCGGGTTGCTAGCGTCAGGCTCATTCCATCGCGAACCCGATGCCAAAGGCTGTTCTTTTGGGATCACTTCATCTTGTCCGTCAACAATGTTCCTCATAACATTCTACACAGATTTGTAGCTCTAAAAAAGTAAGTCCCGTCTGCTGCGTAAGGTCATCCCCGGCTGGAGACCGGATTCCAAGGAACAGTTTTGAACGAGATGGCCAGGCAGATCTCACTAATCAAACAGCTGGCCAGTAAGAACATCTGCCACCCACGCGAAAAAGGATACAATTTTAGAACGAAATTTTCTGCAAAGTATCCTCAAATAGAGAAAGTCGCATTGAGAGATCTTATCTCTAAGGTACAGGACATCAGGACTAATCTACACATCTCAGAAGATAGAGCAATGGAGATTAAACAACAGGTTAATTTGGCGTGGAAAAACGACGGCAATGAAGATCAGTTAAAAGATGCCGCGCAACACGCAATAACGTTCAACAACCAAGAAGGCGATTAAAATGGACATACCATATGAAGAGAGATGTAATGCTTTTTTATTTTTTGACAAAGAAAAGAGGACAAAGTGTAAGAAGAGAACATCATCGACTCTTCTTACTTAAGTACCCAGAACAAGCCACAAGAATAAAAGAGCAGAATCTAGCAGTTCAAAAACGCTCAATATCTGTAAACAGATTGCTTTCGGCTGTTAAAATAGCTGCCATCGAAATGGAAGTGGAACAGCAGCTTCCCATTGATGAATTTTCCTTGGAAGATGTGGACAACGAAGACCTGATTAAAGCTGAAGGGATGGGTGCTAGAAATAATGAGCATCAAGTACTGGTTCCACTAGAACCACATCCGGAGATTAATAAAGATGATCTGAACAGCGAAATACCAGAAAAACTACAGCACCTTCAAAGGAATTTTGGTCATGCTTTACGAGAGTTTAGACATGTAGAACCAACACAAAGGCATTCTCGGCCCAAGATGAACATCACAAATGATCTGCTTGCACTAATAGAACACCTGAACAGCAAGGTTTTACCTATGCATTTGAATGCAAGACAAACTGCGTTAGAGGTGCAAACTCTTGTATACAGTGCAGCTGAGGCAACCGATAGAACGTTGGGCCGCAGAACTAGGCCTTGTCCAAAAATTAAATTTTTGGACAAACGACCCATGCTATGGAAAATATGAATAGACAAAAGTTGCTCTTCCGAAAAAGATTAAAAACTCATCCAAATTTGCCATCAATAATTTTTGGATATGATGAGTAGTTTTAGTTTTAATCGTAAAAGCTAACATTCAAAGTAAAAAAGATTAAAATTTTTTTGAAAAGCGACACAAGGTACGAACAAATCAATCGATAAAAGTTGTTAACCCAAAAAGGATCTACAAGTTTGTTATTAGTAATTTTCAGATAGGAAAAGTAGACTTTCTTTTAATGGTAAAGTATAAGATTAAATATAAATTTTTTTTTTGAAAAACGACACAAGAGACGAAAAAAATGACAAATAAGTTGTTCTACCAAAAAATATCTTCAAATAGTTTATAAAACTTTAATATAAAACATATATTAAAAACAAAAAAATTAACTTTTTGGAAAAAAAGACACCTGCTACAATAATATTTTATTTAAAAAAATTTTTGGCCTAAATTATATGTACAAATTTTTTTAAGACCACCTTTCGCTATCATGCGTATTTTTAGATTAAATCGTGAAAAATGACATTAAGCATTAATTTAAAAAAACTGAAAATTATGGAAAAACGAAACAAGTTGCAATAAAATGTTTAGTAACAATTTTTTAAATAGGATGTAATTTTTTCATATTATAAGAACAAGCCAATGAAACTACTTTTATTTCAATGCCAATGCATGTTATGAATTGTAATAAGATAAATTTATTGAAATGATACATTTTTCAGGGTAGCTGATAATAAAATTTAATCCAAAATAAGAAATAAATATTAAAGTAATCATTAAACATAAAATGTGTACAATATTTTGCAATATCTGAATGAGCAGCTCCAGACGCAGGTACAGAAATAAATATAACTTGATATAGTAAAGTTGAAAATAATGTAGAAAAGTTCGCATTTTCGATAAAATCGAGTGCGAAGCACGAGACACGTGATGAGAATGTGTTCGTTAAAGCCGAAGGAGCTTTAACAAAAAAAAAAAAGCACAATCACCAAATTACAGTTGTTGATGCTTTGATCTTTAATTTTAAAAGGCCTGCGCACAAATGTGGGGAAAATACAAAGACCGAGAGCGTAGCGCGAGGTAGACACGTTATCGAGCACGAAGCGTGAGAACCAAAAGTCGCGCGCCCTAGGCGCGCTCAAACTAGCGAGCCGCGCGCACTGCAAGAAGTATGTACATTACTTTAATGTTATAAATAATTGTTAAAATTTATTAAAATAACATCGAAAAATATAATTTCTCTTTAGAATATGTTTTTCCAAATGAAAACAAAACTGAAAACGACTGAAATTAATTTTTAAACTACAAATAATTCATTCTAAACTGTATGAGTGCAATGATGCACTCATATTTCTTCTCAAAGTTTAAGTTTTAATCTCATTTTTAGCCATTAAGCTTAGTTAAATAACGTTATGAATGTTTATAAAAATTTTATTTTAAGCGGCATATTAAGCAAGATCATATAATATGCGGCATATATAAATCATATTTGTTTAACATTTTTTTATTACTTTTCACGCAGCATCACTCAAATTCAGTAATGGATAATCAATAGAAATCGATTTGCGCAGTTGGGTAACTTTCAGGGGCTCAAAAATGTTGAAAATTTGTTTTTAATGCACTTTTTTTGCTTTAGTGACATTTAAGTATTGCTAAATATATTGAACAATTCATTTGTTTGAAATAATAAAGTTGAAAAATTGACTTTTGACCAACTTTTTGTCGTTCCTGGACCACTGTGGAGCGGTTTCGTAGGCAAGACTCCATCCATACGGCCAACCTCGTTGATCAGTTTGAGACCCATTTTCTTCAATGGTGTTTTATTTTCACTAGAAGTTTGACCAGATGACTAGCTTGATACTGTGTTCAACGATAGACTGAAGCCACCGAAACCTGATGCAGCTTTTCTATTCCAGGTGTAGACATGTGAAATAATCTGATTGGGTCGTGCGCCCCACACTTTCACGGATGGGGAAATCTCGAGTAGAGATCCCGATGCGATTCATAAACCAATAGCCTACCTGCCAACCTGATGCCTGTTCTCTCGACACTAAATGCTCATAAATCAAATTTGATTTTTTTGTAATTTAAATTTGTCATCTTACATTCTGATTCTGATTAATACAGAGAGTATGAAATTTGAATTACAAATGGACATCACCTATTCAGGAAATATTAAATTAGTTAATGGGTGCATATAAATTCACATTTTATATTACCATTTTTCTTATATTTAAGAGAAATGCTTAACCTGTTTTTGCAGTGTAGAATCTTGGTTTAATTTAACAAATCAATCATTTAACTAAATTATACAAAGTGTACGTAGTTAAAACAAAGATTCACAATTGTTATCGAAATCTCTAAGCATTGTGTTGCTCATGGAAGTATCACTACTTTTAGTCGTATCAACTTCATCGCCATCAGCACTGCTTCCAGCACAAATTCTAATAGTCGGCTGATTCTGTTTAGTGAAGGACGTCCAGATCTTCCAAATTATTTACATTTTGTAGAAACTGGTTCAAACATTTTTTTCGTTTCAAATCCTTGAACGTAGACTGCACTAGCGCCACGTAGTGCTTCTCCAATTCTATACCTCACTTCTTCGTATAGTCTGTCACCAGAAGTCCATTCAAACCATGGTAATTGCGCATCACCCAAAAAATTTCTCTCTGGTATTTAGCAGGCAGTGAGTCCCAGTAACAGGGAGGTGCAAAGAGGTAGACCACAGGTTGAGCATCTTAGTGGACAGCAATTATAGCCAACTCCTTGAAGTCGAACAGGTTGATGGGCTCTTTGAAGCGTTGCACGCCCATGATGAATTCGATATCGATGAAAACTGAACTCTGCTACTGACAGTGACATTACTCCCACCACTAAACCTCCTAAATCATCTTCTTCACTCTACTACTAAGGAGCTAGTATTGAATAATACGGTCTTGTATAATTAGACAGTATGCTGCAGTTTCAGCGGGAAATTTTCTACAAATTAAAATTCCAAACCAACGTCCACTGTGGCCTATTTGAGAAACTCATTTTGTTTCGAGCAATCAATGACACTGAGAGACGCGTATTTTTTTAAATCACTTTTCTTCGACATTGGCCAGCCTCTTTACCGTATTAGGCTGCCTGACAGTTTGCATACATATCATACAGTAGTGCAAACTGATTATGGTACGGATAGTACTTTGAATTGAGGAACACCTTTACATTAGTTATATTACAGTGATCGAAGCGATTATCATATCTGTCTGGCCTATCCTTTCTACATGCCTGGAAACCTAGTATAATGTAACGTTGTTTTTCCAACTGAGTTGACGTTTTCACATTCCATAATATGTCTTGAGGTGGCGAGAAGCCGCGGGTATTTGCACAATTCCCATGAACGAAAACTCGTAGTTATGAGAAAATCTTTTTCATAAAAGTTCAGCATCTGAAGCATCTTGTCAGGTAAAGTTAATGCTTTGCATTCACAACTACTTTTCGATAGTTTTTAGCAAATCCCAGAATCATAATGAGTGCTGTAGTGAGATCAAAGTATCCCTCATTATTCTTAATACGTTTTGTTCTTTCTGAGATGTCGAGCCATCCTGCATTCTCCATAAAATAAATTTGTTCATGGTTATGTGAGACATAACTTTTTATGGTGCCAGTGAGTCCGACACAATACTATTGAGTTTATAGCGAACTTCATAAAACAGATAGCACATTGCATTATTGACAAGAGTTGTACCAG
Organism: Andricus quercustozae; assembly: GCA_932072015.1. NCBI lineage: Eukaryota > Metazoa > Arthropoda > Insecta > Hymenoptera > Cynipidae > Andricus > Andricus quercustozae. Next base: position 5,263 of record CAKNWU010265232.1, read on the forward strand.
TTACAGCTGTAACTTCATCAACCCTGGTCAATTTTCCATAAATATGCAGTGAACAATTGCTGGGTAGAATACATAAATCTTGTTCCTGGCGAGCTATTCGAATTTCATTCCTTGCTGGGTAGTATGCATAAATCTTGATGCTATACAGCAATTCGAATTTCATCACTGTTGTTAAATGATAATGTGGCATAAGGCTGATGTGCACGAATCTCATTGTGAGCTATGGGCTCATCAAATCTCACTGGTGATTGAATGTTAAGTATTTCTTCCATTTTCGTTGCAACAGAAGGAAATGATAAATATCCTGAATGGATGTTTCAGTTTCATTTCCACGAGGTTTGATCTTCAGGCTAAGCTGTGTCAGAAAAATCACGTTCTGACGTGTTAACGCCCTCCGTGCTGGTTCAGAACTGGCTTGTGTTTGGCATATTAAATCTTTTTTTATAGAATCCTTTGTGATTGTACACGATAGCCATTATGATGATGATCTGACGTGTAGTCGTATTGTTATAACCTCTCCTCGGAAATTCCCAAAGTGTCCGTCCTGATCAACTATGCGGAGCTGAATTTGATGTATTGTCTTTGGGGCCATTCAAGTATTACGTCACGCACTTTAGGCGGGTGGGGGGTCCTTTAAATGTTATTATGCGTTACCTGAGGGAGGGAGTGGGTTCAAAGACGATGTTACGCAACGCGCCCTTAATTACCTTAAAACCCATTTATTCTTCAAAATATGGATTTTTTCTGCATTTGATAGAAGTTAGCGTTCAAACTTTCGCGCTTTGAGTTGCAGCGCCTTCGTGATCATTTACACTTGTTTATTATTGGTCAGCGGCGTTGACCAATGATAATCGCAGTAGAGAAAAAATAATTTGAGAAAATATAACCTAAGTTTGACAAGACTTTTACTTATGTAAAAAATATGCATAAATTCCGAGACCAGCATTTCCAACCAAAATAATCTCTATTTAAAGTTATATAACGCTTATAAGATTTGTTTTCCCAGCAATTCTGGCCAAAAAGCTCAGAATGAAACAAGTAAAATTTGGAGAGAAGTAAAGTCAAACTATTTAGGTAAAGTGTATTTCAAGAATTACATGAATGAAAGAAAAAGATAATTTGAAATTAATGCTACAAAACAGAAGGCTGCACGCTTCAAGTTTTTTACAAACGTAAGTTTCCATACTTAATATAAACATAACCAAAATGTTGACAGTAGACGACACCTTGGAACTTGAAAATTTCAAACGAGGAGTAGAAATACTGGCCGAAGTTTGGCATTAAATGATTATTGATGAGAACGCTGTTCAATCTGAATATTTCGAACCTGCAACCACATCTAATCATGAACTTCAAGCAGAGGAATGTGATGAATGGTACAATAAACAAGTCAGAGAATCTCAATATCTGTTTCAAATCTTGATATGTGATGATATAAACAGCTCTATCCTCTCAAACAATCATCTAGACTTATTGTTCCAAGCATTGAGTATAAAACTGCAAAGTATGCTCCTCTTCAGACAAGATTGTCAGTGAAAATTCATCCAACTCTAAGGATTTCACTAAAATCCCATACGACTATTACTGCTCTTCGATTAAGTCACGTTTGAAAGACAGAGTGTGCAAAGATTGTTTTCTGTACTTTGCATCAAACTAAGCTTTGCGACTGCATAGACAGAAATCACATCCAAAAAAAAACTTACTTAAACCTATGTCAGTATGTCCTAAACGTATAGCTGCTCAACGAGCTAATGTACGGTTGTGCATATTACGTGAAGAGTGTGATTCGGAAGATGCTGAATGGCTCGAAAAAGATGATATTATTTTTGATAGAAAAAATGAAATAGATTCCACTATTTCGATGGATGTCTGTAAGGTACAGATTAGTGAATCACTCTCAGATAGGATGGAGAATCCTTGGGTTGTAGACAATGTTTTCCTGGAGACAACCCTTTGAGAGTCCTATGAAGAATTTATGGGTTCTAAATTCATGGACTACATACTTGTTCTTATAATAATTCGTTCATAAATATTTTTAAAGCATTTGGTTTTGAAAAAGTTTTGTTCCTAGTATATTATAAGAGTTGTCTGTGATGTTTTGTATTTACAGATGGTAAAACTGTTGTCCCAGTTTGACTTTGCAAAAGTTTTGTTCCTAATGTATTATAAAAGTTGTCTGTGATGTATTGTATTTGCCGATTGTAAAAATGTTGTCTAAGCAACATGCGTTTAATTAAAATGTAAACATGCACAATAAACGGTGCAATGCACATGAAAGGTGGAAAAATAATGTTAAGAATTAATAATTTGCTGTTGTATCGCTTGATAATCATGTAGATATCATAATATTTATTTTTCGCATGTAAGTAACGAAAAATTTAAATTCTCAACGTTATGCAACGTAACGGGGGGGGGGGGGGGCGGAACCTCCCCCCCACCCCGCCCCCCCGCGTGGGGCGAGAGGGTCTAAAATCGCCAAAAAGTACGTTACGTATTACTTGAACGGCCGCTTTACGACGATTGGGAGGTAAATGACGTGTGACGGTATTTCAACGATCTTATATCCTGGTGGCAGATCAAGAAATAATTCATGAATCGTGTGAATTTTGCGATATTTGATGTAAGCTCCCGTTGTGATATTGCAATCTACTCGTAGAGCGTTCACTTTGAGATTAGCCACAGGTGTTCTCGAAGTCCATAAGGCTTCGAGAACTCGTGGTATGAATCCAAACAATTGTCCAATTGAATCGTAAAAGGTTATATTGCGATCACACTTTATCTCACAGCGCAAAGTATTATTGGGTAATAATACTTCCCAAGGATTCTCCATTCAATCTGAGAGGGATGCAATAATCTGTAACTTACAGACGTCCATCGTAATAGTGGAATCTATTTCATTTTTTTTTTCATCATTAGCTCGTTTAACAGCTATGCGTATAGGACGTACTAACACAGGTTTAAGTAGGAGTTTAATCAGGATGGCAGAACTATCATACACTACTTAAGTATAAAGATTTTTTAAACATACGAACTAATATAGAATGACTCACGTACTAATGTATTCAATATTTCTTTAGAATTAGAGAAGAAAATTGTATACATAAATTTATAAAGACATTTGCCAAACGCCAAAAACCTTTGTTATTTCATGAACTTGATTAATTCCGTCAGTAATATTTTAATCGAATATATTTCAGACAAAAAATTCTAAAGGAAATGAAAAATTTTGGAAATGTAGGTTTTTAAGCACGATATTTAAAGATCGATTTTATTCCATTTCCAGATCCCTGATAATGTTGTAAGATTATAATCTGGAGGTATCGGCCTATTTGTAATCAATAAAATACAACTTTTAGGTTATGTTTATATTAAGTATGGAAACTTACGTTTGTAAAGAACTTGAAGCGTGCAGCCTTCTGTTTTGTAGCATTAATTTCAAATTATCTTTTTCTTTCATTTATGTAATTCTTGAAATACACTTTATCTAAATAGTTTGACTTTACTTCTCTCCAAATTTTACTTGTTTCATTCTAATCTTTTTGGCCAGAATTGCTGGGAAAACAAATCTTATAAGCGTTACATAACTTTAAATAGAGATTATTTTGGTTGGAAATGCTGGACTCGGAAATTATGCATATTTTTAACATAAGTAAAAGTCTTGTCAAACTTAGGTTATATTTCCTCAAATTATTTTTTCTTTACTGCGATTATCATTGGTCAACGCCGTTGACCAATAATAAACGAGTCTAAATTACCAAGAAGGCGCTGCAATTCAAAGCGCGAAAGTTTGAACTCAAACTTCTATCAAATGCAGAAAAAAAATCAAGATTTTGAAGAATACATGGGTTTTAAGGTCATGAAGGGCGCGTTACATAACATCGACTTTGAACGCCCTACCTCCCTCCCCGATGTAACACATAATAACATTTGGAGGACCCCCCACCCAACCTCCTAAAGTGCGTTACGTAATACTTAAACGGCCCCTAAGCGCTGTATTTATAAGTATGACACCCTCGTCCAATCAGAAAAGAAAAGGATGAAACGTCATGGTAGCCTACTATCAGACAGCATTCGCGCAGTATCTTGTGGGGCATCAAATTGTGACGAAATTGTGCGAAATTCAATAATTGTTTTTGATGATGTCGCCTGTAAGAAACAGGACAATATTTTAGCCTTTTTCTGTATGGGTAGATATGCTTATGTTGACATTTTTTGCTTATGTCAAACTTATGCTGGGATCACAACATTTCTGGTTCGTGATGACGTCAGTCTGTTTACACTTTTTAAGCAGGATGAAAGAAGTTTGAGACATGTGTATGATGATCATGTGAACACAAGTATGAGTTATTTGTAATTTCTAAACTTATGTTCAGCATGTTGGAATACTGACAAGTATGGATTTGTTGTCATTGATAAGGATAGTGATCTCAAGATGGGTAGATATAGAAAAGGATTTGATTGTTTTGTCTTTCAATTAATACAATTTATGTAGTGGAAATTATGTCATTATAGATTAAGACTTCAGCACATCAACATGTCAAGGTTTCACAAAGAGAAGGAAGTGCTCCGTCAAATCGCAAAAGCTAGTGAAGCGATTCGGCGTAAATATCTACTGCTAAAAATTGGTAAAGAAACTACTAAAAAAATAATGTGTGAAGCGTTTAAGCCAATCGTCATGCCGCGGCAGAAACTGGTTGATATATCCAATCCTTTAATCAAGAAGGAAGTTGAGCAAAATGAGTTTGTAATGAAAAGAGATAAAGATCATGATAATGCATCTTTCATGATGGCTGATGATGATGAAGAGGAACTTACAACTATTGTTCAAGATGTAGAAGAAGAGGAAGAAAATACAACAACTGAGCCTGTTGATGACTATGAGAATTTGACAAATGAGTTTCTCAGCATGGTGCGACAAAATAAAAAATAGTATTTGCATATGGTTTATGGTGTGAGTGAACTCAATGATGACAACCTCATGATTGGTGACAAACCCATTAGTTTTGAGGGACAATATATCTACGTTGATGGTAAACAGTATCTGAAAACCGTTGGTCTGCTTGAACTGCTGTTTAGAAAAACTCCTAAAAAGGCATTTATAAGCACGGATGATTTAAGAGATTAAAAAGAAATATTGATTGCTACAAATGCACACAAGAAGCGGTGTAGCCCAACTGAACCTGTTCGCAAGGGAGAGATATCAAGTACAAGAACTTTATTGCACAACTTTTTAACGTATCACGCAGTTGGTCCTTAACTAGTGGAGGTTCCCTACCATAGTATATGACAGCAAGAAAAAATGTAAAGACTGGCTACGTCCACTGGGATGACCCTAACGAACTGGTTGATCGTCTTCGTCTACTACTAGCGTATCAGGCAGCAGGAAAACCGAGTCACAGCAATAAAATTATCTCCATAGTTAAGGAATTACGGGAAGCTGGAATCATATATTAGGAGCGTGCTCATAACAATATTGTCAGTATCACGATGAATAACGACGTGTTTGGACATCACATGAATCGAACCGCTGCTACAAGTTGTGGGCCTCCTGGAGTTGGATTCAAGATCACTTGCGAAGGCCATTACGATGTAGATAGTAAAACATTTTGTAACGTTAGTGACGCCACAGAGCAATATGACGCAGTCAGTTTATGACTTGTACAGCGCATTATAAAAAACGAGATACGTACAGTGTATCAAGTCACATCATCTATGCGAACAGGGATTGACAATAATAATTTGGTTATACGTATACTCGAAGACTCAATCAACGAGAAACTGAAAACCCCGAAAATTGACCCCAACAGGATTTATCAGTCAGTAGCACTGATCTCATCGCTCCGGGGCGGTCTCTGTTAAAAGCAAGAGTGGACCAAATGTCACTGTAGAAATGTAATCTATACTAGTGCAGGGTTGCATACCAATGAAATTACACATTGATGAAGGCAAAGAATTTTATAATTCACATTTTTTAAATCTTATGCAACAATATGGCATCAATCTCTACTCAACTTACAGTAATATGAAGGCGTCAATCTGTGAACGATTTAATCGTACGCTCAAGAATAAGATGTGGCCACAATTTAGTTTGAGAGCCAACTACAAATAGACATTTTACCTACTCTGATCTCAAAGTAAAACAATACCAAACATCGATCAATCCGTATGAAGCCAAAGATGTCACTGCCGAGGGTGGAGAGGAGCTGATGCAACGCTTTTAAAAACTGCTAAATACATTTATTAATTCAGAATGATAATTGCTTTAGATGAATCATAAAATATAGGCAATTTTGCTTCGAAAAAACCTAACCTCACTTTTTGACTTTGCATAAAGTTAGAGCTCACTTACATCCTGGCATCCCGTATACTAGGTGTACCATTTTAATCAATTCACGTAGATAACTTCTGAATTAGACTTTCAGAAAATATGCTCGAAACAACAGTTATTGGGTTTGGAGGGGGGTAGCTGATGATGACCTCAAAATTGACCTTGAGCTTGACCTTCAAGGTATTTTCAAGTTCAACTCTATTTTTGTAAATGGGAATTCCTAATTTTGACATCGGATTCGGAAAGAGCGGGAAATTTTACTTCTGCAATGAATGCGAATGGGGTTTGAATGGCAAACTTTGATTTGTACACCAGATTCAAAAAAGGGAATAATTTCACGTTAAAGAGTGAAAACGACCTTGACCTTAAGATCAGTATCCAAT
>CAKNWU010265272.1:366-17147 GCA_932072015.1 Andricus quercustozae
TTTTTATTCACTTTTTTCGGATTTTTTTCCATTAAAATTTACACCAATTTTCCCAGATAATTTTGAACATTATTTCAACAGAATGGAAATTTCCCCCATTTTTCTTATCTAAGTATGAACATTTTTCAAATATAATACATTTTTGTATAAAGCTTTAATAATTTCATTGTCGACAAATCGAGCGACTGGGGGGGGGGGGGCAATTATGTAAATTTCCATTTCCACTTTTCTGAAATTCACATCTTTGCCCCCTGGACTTATAAAACAAATATTTTATTGAGGAACATGTTTCTGGAACAATACCAATGAAGTAATGAAGAGTAATACAGTTTTTAAAATTAAAAAAAAAAGAGATTACGTTTATTCTCCTTGGAAAATCCCGAAAAACATTAATTTTGTACGTATATCTCTTAACGTCATTGAGGTATTTCGAAATTTCTAAATCTTTGATTGTGGGTATTTTTTGGAAATCTGTAGATTGCGTCTATCATAGGAATCTCAAGTCTCGCTTAATTGTTTAGTAAACCTTAAAAAACATTACGCCTTACGTATTTCCGCTTTCAGAATATTTCAAAATTTTAAAACCTCAATTTCCGAAATTTTTGAAAATCCTCATACGGTTAATTTTGGATTTTTAAGAGATCTGTGTTTGTCATCCTTCAAAAATAGTACAAATTTTTAGCTATCTTCACACTTTGTCGTCATATGTTAACATTTAAAAAGAAATTTAAACGATCACAATATTTTGTAAAATACTTTTAGTTTGTGGTAGTCAAATTATAGAAAAATAAAGAAAAATAAAGTTAATGGAACCACAATAATCAAATATTTAAGTGTACAAGAATATACTTCGGTATTTTGTGGTAGATAGCAACTGATGGCGAAATAAAGTAATGGTCAAGGTTGTCGATTAGCGTGCGTTAAGTTTTATTTGTTATATAACTGTTGAAATCTGCGATTTCCGATTAATTTTAAGTATATTCATAATAGGTCTGCGAATAAACTGTGTCCTTAATTAATTTTTTTTTTTTATTTATTTTTCATAGTCGGTGAGATATCCGATCACATCCTCGAACATTTTTCCGAAAAGAGTCGAGTAGTGCATGACCATAATGATCGGAAATTTTTCCTAACAAAAAGAAAATTTCTCCTGATGAACAGTAAAAAAAATTTCCCGCTTAATGTTTTTGAAAATATTTCCAAAATATTTGTTGCAGTTCATTACAAGAATCATCGGAAAATATCTTTAGTTGAGTCCGTAAAGAAAAATTGAGGCCATTCATTAAAAAACAGTGTAACTCTGAGTTTGTTTATAAAAGGGGTTTGAAATATCGCCAAATCACATATACTTTTAATTAATCGTAATCCAAAATTAATTTCTTTCACGTCTTATATCAACTATGAATTTCAATGAACTAAAACTTGCAAATCTTCAAAAATGACTTTTATCAATAATTTGTTTATAACATTATAAACTATTTTTTATTAACTCTTTTGGGTCTAAAATCCCATACAAAGGGAGGATTTTTTTGTGCCCTCCATGTGTGTAGAAAAGTTTCGTGGCGCTGTACTGTTTCTATCTAGTCCACCTTGAGTTGACACTGGCGCGCCACAGGCTGACTGTCCAGTGGCTAGACTGGGATGTATCGCTCTGCTCGACTAGTTTCTAGATTACATAAAAGTCTAATATATAATTTTTTAGTTCATTAAAAATATAAAAAAAAAGTTGTTGTAGACGAAAAAATGAAAAAAATGAGTTTCTGAAAATCTTATACATACGCCGGGTGTCGAACTTTTGATGTAACTTCATATTATGTTGCCGTAAGCTTGTCCGATCGTCTTGACACATTGAGGAATCTAAAAGTTAATATTTTTTCATTTTTGACGAATATGGATTTCAATGCATTACATCCTAATATTTATTTCAATAAAACATGAACAATCTAAATAAATTAAAAGTGCTTGATGTATGAATAAATCATTGAAAATAATAAAGTTTATATGATTATACTTGCGACTAGGCTACGAAATAATTATAGTTTATTATTTCAAATAATCCATACGTTAGGCTCAATTCTTATTAACGCAATAAATAAATAATTAAAACAAATCATTTATGTTAAAATTTGATTTTATGGAATATTATCAATATAATACATAGCATTGTACATATTATAATTATTATACGCATAATATAAATTTATTATAACTTCACTATATAATTCATTTGAAAGGAAATGTTTTTCAGCATTCTTTAGAAAAATCTTTGTTAAGAATACAGTTTGTATATCAAGACTTCAATCACCTTCAATAATTGAGCCGCTGGGTAGTGTAAGGGCATATAAAATTCACATCTCCGTTCCAGTTGACCCCTGTTGTCTATAAAATAGATTTTTTAAATCAAATTTTTGAAACATATGGCTTATAGACTTCCTACAAAGCCATATGCTTCAAAAATTAATGTTCAAAATCGATATTAAAGACAGTAGGGGTTAACCGGAAATAGTGCACATTTAATTATTACTTGAGTATTTATGCAATTATTATGTATTGTAATTTCCTCAATCTTTTATTAAGAAATCTTTTCAGTTTTGTCGGAAATTTCATGCTTCCTAATGGTTTAGGAAAAATTTCCTACTACGCACTAGGTAAAATTTTCGAAATTTTTTACAGAGTATGGAAGAGAGTTGATCAATTGTTGTGAATTGATAATGTATCGTAACAATAGATAGTCATCCAAAATATATGTTTGATCGATTCCGTGAAACAAATTGAGCCTATTCATTGAAAAATAGGCAAAATAATTAATAAAAATTGTTTACAAAATTGCCAAATTGCATCTATTTTCAATTAATTCTTATTAACCATTAATTTTTCTTACATTCTATAGGGGAAAGGTGCCCACAGGGTGACAGACAATTCTAAAATTGTTTATATGCTTATTTTTAAATTACCCTAAAAACCTTGACGTTTGAAAATAAAGTCTAACCCTTCGGGTAATTAAAACTGGAAGGATAAAAAGTTTTTGACTAAGCAGTTAAGAGAAGTGACCGTTGATTCCCTGTGTCCTATGTAACTGCACATATCCATACAAGGTACACACGTAATCCTATCTTGCATATCATTTACAATTTTAGGAGTAAAAAATGTTTGCCACAAATTGGATATAAGTGTAATGCTATCAGAGTGTAAATACAGAAGCAAAAAGTTGTTAAACTGTCTTGTTTTCCTCAAATTTTAGTTAAAAATGGGTAGTCAAATAACCTGTTAGTGGGACCTTTCAAAAAAGTATTTTGAAAAAAAACCTAAATGCGATAAGCATACAATTATAAATTTTCTGAAACGTTGCCACTCTCATTTCGAAAAATATAAAGACCACAAAAAAGTGACGAAAATGTAGCAAGCCCCATTTGCGGTAAGTCATATAGCGGCATCTCTCATTCGGAAAAAATGGGTAGCCCACTAAAAATTGTCAGAAAGGAGTAGGGGACTTAAATTATTTCTGTGTCCAATCACAGCAGTGCCCCCCCCCTGACACACGGGACATTGTCAAGGGATAAGTATGTGAAATACATTATTTTTGTTACAGGGGTATATTTTCGCACTTTTTCCCTTTTTTCTGGACTTCAAATTTTTCCGAATGAGAGTTGCCACAATGTAACTTGCCGTGAATGTGTCTAGCCGCATATCTAACTCATCGCCTATGTAATTTGCTGAGTTGGCCAGACAGTTCTAACACTGAATTAGGTCTTTTTTAATAAATTTGAAAATCTTAAGAAAATATACTTTTGACAAGTTAAAAAATATTGTGCAATAATAGGGGTAAATTCAAAGTTCTGATTAACTATTTGCGCATTTGGTAAATAAGTCCATACGAAGTATTTGAAAAAACGTGCTTAGGTACAGTTTTTGAAAAGTATGGTGATTCTTCATCGATTCGAATATCGCCAAATCCGTGACAGAGTCAGCCAGGGTCTGAAATCCTATACAAAATCGCAGACAAAATTACGATTTTCTGTCGCCCGCCACTTCAAAGGTGAGGTCTTTTTCAAAAACGCTTTCATAGGGTTATGTATCTCATCGAGGAGAACAATCTATACACAACATGGAAAAAATACGTCTGGGTCAAATGTCTGAGTGTTCTTTATCACAGTAAAAATAGTTTATAGCAAGTTATTTATTTACTATAAACTATCAATTTGTACAAGGAAAATCTTTGTCAATCAATTACACGCAATGAACAATAAGTGCAAAAATCAAAAAGAAAACATAGTAGATATAAGTCTTTTCTTGAATAATACCTATAATTGTACATTTTACTTTGAAATTATATCATATTCTCAAACTATTTTCCTGTACTCATTTCAGTTTAATAAGAAACTAAAAATATGTCAATGGTACGCATGCATATTAACCATTTTTGATCTTTTAATTTTCTTTGGACCAATATAAGACTTCTTGGATTGATAAAATAAATTTGAAATTTTGTGTAGGTAACCCCATTAAACATATATAGTATTTTGTCTCACAGGAGTGACAGAAATAAACAAGTAAGAGCAAAGATACGTCTGTGACAACAATATTGCTGGAGTGGGACCGAAGACTGAAGACTCCTGGGGGTCGAAAGTGAGTAAATGAGCGGCTAAAAAAGTGACATGGAAAATGATTATAATTGAGAAAAGCGTGGAGACGGGAAACGCGAGACTCGCAGTATAAACATCAGAAGCAGTCAGACACAGTGAGTCTTAGAGCGGGTGTGGGGGAGGAGGGTGGGAGTATGGTGGCAGGAGGCAGTGGACTGAGTCGAAGAGCGAAACGTGCGACGGTGGGGCGAGAGGGTGGTGAATGAAAGGGGACACACAGAGAATTAGGAGCAGTTTGAGAGAGAGGGAAGACGATCGCGCGTGCGGCTCTTCGGTTGTTAGGTCGTTGTTACACAGGTTCTTAGGCTGTCCCGGAGGCCGTCGCGCCGCGCGCGCGACGTTCCCTGCGCGCGCAAAGCTTCAACCGGCGTCCGCAACGAGCGCTGGCTCTGTGGCCGGCCTCCACTGTACGAGCGGGCTGCTCAGTCTAATTTGAACCGCCGCGTGTACCCGACTTGGTGGGTGCGACGACCCTCTCACCACCGACGTGAACGCGCACCACGAGGTCTCGGAACCTTCCGCCACACACGAGACTCTTGCTTATGCACCAGAATCCATTGAACACAGTCATTTAACTTCGCGTTCCCATTCCCACGAATGACACTCCGAACTTCACCTACGCGAAGGGTCTAGCGTACCACGTGCTTCGCGAAAGTGAAATCGCAAGAGATATGTCGGTGTGTTCGAGTTTTCTGCGCCTCTTTTCCTCTTCCGTTTCTGGTCTATTTAGCTGCGAGGCTTCTTTGGAAACGTGAAAGAGGCGCTTCACGCGGTGCCAGTGCGACGGTATTTAAATAGCAACAGCGAAGATCCAAAGAGGAGGCGGACGACACATAGATCCTCCGAAGAGTGCAACGCGATACCCTCGAGACGGGACAGTGACGAGCATCGCCACGTCGAGGGGCGAACGATTTCACTATGCTTTTGTCCCCTTCAACTGCTTAAGAAAAGCAAAGAGGCTATAAAAAAACTGAGACTCGATTTCGAAAGACTAAGGACTGGAGAACATCGAAAATAGGGTGATTCTAAATTCAACAAAGTGAAAAAGATCAAGATGATGCGCGGAATGATGAGTTGGAAAGGTGAAGAGAGCTGGTAGATTCCTCTTGTTATCTGCAGTCTCGTCTTGTCCTTAATAGGCCTGGACCGGTGTGCGGTATCCCGCAAACTCTTTCAAAATGAAGAGCAAGACGGTACCGCATAAGATGAAGATGAGACACCCTCGAAGCTGCCTGGGAATTCTCACCACCTATCAGTGGTACAACACCTCGTGAAGGGAGCTGCTAGGTCACCCTTGGATGTACACAGGTATTGGAAGCCCAGTCATCAAGAAAAGGACTTGAAGAAGGTTTCAAGAGGGAACAGTGACCAAAACCGGATGAAACAATTCTAGGACCGTGATAACTGGAGAAGAGAGGAGAGTTTTGAAGTCTCCGGGTGGGGCGCCGGAACCCTTTCGGGGTAGTCGAGGTGTCTCCTCACCCCGAGCCAAGGTCATCAGGTCGGATGATGTGGGCGTCTCTGCTTTTAGCCGGGATCTTAAGCAGCTGGTGGGGCGCCCTCGCGTTCGCTGCGGCACCCCCAGCCGAGCTTGCAAGCTTCTTGGCGCCGAACAACAACCTGGTATCTCCGAAAGAATCAACCGAACATCACCAGGTCGACGTCAAATCAGTCCGAAGATCGGAAACGGGGTCTTGGAGTTATTCTCGAGAAACACCGTTCCGGGAAAACTTCGGGAACCGGGTCACACCAATGACTCACCACCACCACGAATACGAGCGAGATTATTTTTTCGCAAACACAAAATCTTTCAGAAACAACGACAAATCATCCAGCAATCCGTTCGACCGATCGAACTTTCATTTGTACGCCAATAGAAACCTCAGGATGGACCTTGTTATGGACCAACCCCTTAGAACGGAGGAGCGAAAATTCTTAAAACCCCCTCACCACTCCACACAATCACCTTTAAACGTGGATCCTGACAGTTACTTTACGCCATCTTCACCTACTATAGAGATGCCGAGGGTCTCCAGATCCGTGAAGCAACGGAAAAACCGAACCAAGGCGGACTCACCCCGAGAGCAACGACGCCGGTGTAGGATGAGAAACAACTGCCGGGGCAGGAACTGGTGTCCGGATTTGGACATTGGTAACAGGGCATTTCTCGCTCCGACGGTATTCGAGGGGAAAGCCAGAAGTATGTCCTCCCTCAGGAAGCCAGGATCCAACTACGCTGTCACATTCGAGGTGAGACAGGTCTACAAGAACCAGGGTGGTTTTATGCCACTGCAAAAGAACGACAGCGTTAGGCTGCATTTTCGCGACAAGGTCGCACCGGGAAAGTCAACAGTCTGTGGCTATGAAGGAAATGACGCGGCTCATGAGCAGAAGCAACGCGGTATTCAGAGTGGAGTGGTGCGGGCCAATATTAAGCGGGGTAAAGTGTATCTAGTGTTTGTGAACCGCGTAGGACCTAGGAACTTCACTATCCTCGGCGAGCCAGTGATACGCAGTAAGAAGAACGAACAGGCGGTTCAAGCGGTCGTTCGTCCGGACTACGGTGAGCTCAAAAAACAAACAATACCATTCTTGATAAACCTCCAAGTGAACCAATTTTCTGTAAGGTCAACGTTCTTGCTTGATAACATTTCAGCCACTGCAACGCTTCTCCGTTATTCTTGAAACTGGAATAACTAACCCCTGAACAATTTCTCATGTTAAAATTAGGTTTGGGACCTACCCTACGCTGTTGCTAAAAGATATAGAAATCTTACTAAGATTGAAATATATTCTGCAGATGAAACTTTGCTGTAAAAGCAATGATAAATTTGAAAATTCCATATTAGGAAAATATCATGCATGTTACAATTATGAATTTTTCATAATCAACAATTGTGACAATAATAGTGATTTCAATTAAAGCTATCATTATAATAAAATAATATAAACCTATTTCGAATCGAATAAATTATAAATATCTAATATCACTGAATGAGTTAGAGACATGAAAAAAATTTAAGAGAGCAATTTTGTGGGCATTTTTATAAAAATAGTTACCTTTGCATTTATTTCTGCATCTTGCCTTACATTTTACGAAAGCAAGTAAAAATTTAAGTTTTGATGGAGAAGTATAAGTTTTTACCAGAAGGACTTTTTCAACAGAAACGAAACTTCAAGGATTATTCATTTTACAAAAATGCTAATTTTTTGTTAAACGAAATGAAGTAAATTGAAATTAATTAAATAGAATCCCAGTAAATGTATGTGAATCCGTCCAATTCAATTGAACTTAAAGTGAATTCAACTGAACTGTAACGATGGCGGTTCAACTTTCTGTCAAACATTAAAATTGTATCTTTTCAAGATCTGCGAGTTTTATTTCTGAAGCGCTTTTTGTATGAAATTTTTCATTAAAATACTAAAAAAAAAAAGATCTATATGAAGTAAATTTCTCAATTCTGTCAGAAGATATTAAAAAAACTAACATTTTTTAATGCTTTACAGAATTATCGATAGTTTTCCAACTCTTTAACGTTTTTCGGTACAATACGTTTAAATAATGACTTAAAATCGTCCACAATTTAAAATGATTCCTGCTCCAGTTTGAAGTTTGTCTTGGAATTCTTCCAGCTCTAAGTTTTATAACTTCAGACGCGGCTTCCAAGACGATTCACAATTTTTATAGATTCAAATTGAAATTGCTTATACGATTAAAAATCTGATTGACCAATTTTTTGTTTACAAAACTAATAACATTTTATCTTTGTGATAGCCTCAAAATTTTTAATATTTTTATTTTCTTAATGCTGAAAATTACAAATCCCTTAATTTAGATTGCTTAAACTTAAAATTTCTTAAGTTGTTATTGGGGTAAATTCACACAAAGAGCTATCCATGCGAAGAACAAACATGCGCCAATCGTTCAATGTCTAACCGATCGGACCTCTGTCTTTCATACTTTCAGGGCTTTCCTTTATCAACGAAGTGGCAAGAAATTATAAAATTTTCACATATCCTCTGTGTTGTGTCCTTCTATATTTTCTCAGTTTGAAAAATATCGTAAGAAAAGTTTAGCAGCTAAGGTAAACTATGTGAAAGGCCTTACGTGCATATGGTGCTAATTTCAATTTCAATTATTTGAACTTTGAAATAGTCAACGTATTTCTAATTACACAGACCATTAGAAAGCACTTTAATTATTCACTTTATCATGATAATGCGCGGCTCGCTTTGCTCGCAAGTTTAAGCGCGTCTGACGGATCTCGCGCTTCGCGCTCGGTCTTTGAACTTCCACCACATTTGTGCATAGGCCTTTTAAAATTAAAGGTCAAACCATCGACAACTTTAATTTGTTGGTTGTTAATTCTCTGATGTTAAAGCTACTTCGGCTTTAACAAACAAGTTCTCGTCACTTATTTCGATTGATTTAAAGAACTGTCCACGTACAACTATACTACCCGATTTATGTATAAAAATATTTTTACTAAACTTATGCGCGATTATCAAATTCTATTGGCAAAATGTTATGTTTGTGAGTACATGATTTTCACACAATAATTTTTCTTAAATAAATTGCATATCACTTTTTTTGGTGTATTTTGAAACAATATTTTTTTTATCACACATCCAACATAGGTGCGATTTTAACACCTGAAAACGATACCTAAAACAGTATTTATAGGCCTAGGCCTATAAACGGTTTACATAGGGTCCTAGGCTTATACGTATAAAGTAATGACTATGTGGTGTCTAATACAGCCAGAAGCAGAGCTTCAGCCGAGGCTACACCTACGGCTCTAGCTCACATTCCAACTGCACACGAGGAAAAACTGATACTTAGGGTCCTTGAATCATAAGTAATTATTATAGTTAACTTATGATTCATTCTGGATTGTGGGTATGATAATAGTAATGTTTCCCTCTCCAAATCGAAGGTAAATAAACGTTTTTGAAAAGAAAAATCTTCTTGAACATTTGTCTTTGATACCTCTGTACAAGCTCTGGAATTAGATTTCAGTGGCATCATTTCATATATTTTCGATATTGTTCATCTCGAAATCAGAACTTTTTTGTTTTGTTTTTAGTATCTGTGAATATTATTCTTTACCAAATAACAAGAGTTGTACTTTTTTGCGAATTAATAACGTTTATTTTAATCGATAGTAAAATAATTAATGAACACTTAAAAAATACAGCGTTATTGAAATAAAATACTAATTCCATGTGAGTAGCACTATTTAAAAAGCATATCTTTCACGTTTAGGTAACAGTTATTATAATAAGGCTTTCAATACCTTCCAATACCTTCAAATACCTTCAGTGCTTAAAGGGGCTATATATTATTTGTATAATATTTTGTTAAATTTGTTTTCTTTTTATTCGAAGTTATATTTAATGAGGAACTTAGATTGAAAAACGGAATTTTTGAGACAAGTTAGTACTCATTTGAACTCTTAAGTATATTAACAGAAGATAATATGAGTATGAAAATATTTATAGCGAGAGCGTTACCTCCTTGGCTCTACTTTATTTATTCAACAATAACCTGGCTGTATACTAAACGTCAGGCAGTAATATTTTTATGGAAGTCCTGGGCTTAGATGTTCTGCGATGTAATATTTTTTATGACAAGGTAAAAAAATCCTATTCCCGATGCACGTCCTCCTCGTAACTAGACATCCTTCACGCTTCAACTGACAAAAATAGCGGATGCGTGAGCTCATATCCAAAACCGTATTATTAAGTGTATTACAACGAAAAAATAATTAGTCTTATGCAAAATATATGACACATTTTTTTAAAGAAAAATCTTAAGCCCATTTTAGATCCCTGCACTAGTTTACAGCCATTTTGCCCACCATATCTCACTATGATTTTCCCATGTATTTTGGCCAACTAAACACGAAAATCACACTCAACAAATTTGTATGGATGCGTTTTGGAGATGTCAATGTTCATTATTTTTCTTTTCAATTTCCAGAGTTGTTCCGACGTTTTGGAGTATATCTCGAGTTCTAATTGACCGATTTACCTAAACGAGCACTCAATTTGAATGCGACTGAATCCTCTACAACTTTCTATTCTAAAGTTTTTAGATCAGCCCAGTAGTTCAGATGCTAGCCATTTTAATAAGTTGGCTAATATTCGCAATTTCTGTCTTTCCCAGGACGATATGTGAATTGTCGACCTCGTTTTTTTCCCAAAAAATACAACTTGTCGAACTTATTAAAATCGCTAGCATCTGAACTACTAAGCTGATCTAAAAACTTTAAAATAGAAAGTTGTACAAGATTCAGTTGCCTGCAATTTGAGTGCTCGTTTAGGGAAATCGGTCAATTAGAACTCGAGATATACTTAAAAACGCCGGAACAACTCTCAAAATTGAAAAAAATCGAACATTGATATCTCGAAAAGGCTTCCATAAAAAAAATGTTTGTGTATGATTTTCGTATTTAGTGGGCCAAAATACATTAAAAAAATCATATTAAGATGTAATTTCGTAAACTAGTGTTATCAACAATATCAATCAAAAATAATAAAATCATTGTTATAATCCAAATACATCATTATTCGTTGACTTATATCAAAGAACGCCACCCACGTGGTTCTTCGTACATTCTATCGCGCATTTGTATGATTTACAGGCGATATAAAATACTTATTTAATGAGATAAGTGTCTAGAGCAGCTCACTGTATTAAAGAAAGGAAATAGATAATGCACCGAGGAACTCGCGATCTGTAATGATTTGCGAGTTACCACGTGCGTCCCACTCTTACTCATACGCATGCATACGTACTTATACTTTGTCACAGACCACACGTTCACTGATGCGCTAAAATTCGTCATATTGAACGACCGGATAAATTGGACTGTGTTCAAAACTTCTGACAACCCATGCCGTATTTTCTTCTCTGGCTCTCTCCAAATAATACAAAGTTTAGTTTTAGTACAATGTCGTCTGACTAATACTCGTGAAATACGATACCAGAATTCTTATCACACTCCATTCACGTCTCGATTCTCACAAAAATAAAATATTCGATTTTCTATGCAGAAGGCAAATGAGATAGAATTCTGGTTTGAAATTTAGCCCTTCGATTTCAGTTTCGTTCCTATATAGAAATTATCCCAAGCGAACAAAATCTCTAGCACACTAATTCCCAGGGTGTCACATTTTGATCCAAGGCGGTGTCAAAACGTTTTTTTTTACAGTGGAGAAACAATTGACATCTACGTAGAAATATGTGAATGCAGTTGTAATTTTCAGTGAAGTATATTTATGTAGTTGACACCTTTTTGGATCAAAAAATGAGACTTTAGTGTTAGTGTGACACTTCGTTATAATTGATACCTAGCAGGTAGCAAACGATTTAAACTTTCATTCTATGATACTCTGGCGGTACACTTATACTACTTAGGTGTTGCTTCATCGACGCGAGGCGACGACGAGGAGTTACCCAGCCTGGTTCACAACGAGTTCTGAACTCTTGCTCTCGCTTACTTTGTAGTTCGACGGATGCACTTGCGTACGTAGTTCTCTATAGAAGTTTCAAGAGGGTAGGTGTTCATTGTGTATGCACATATAAAATCCGATACTCCCATCTCGCTCGGAAAACTTTTCACGCCTTATCTCATTATCGCTCTCACTTGAGCGCTCATGTCCCTCAGGATTTGATGGCGCTACGGCAGTACAATATAGAATTATACTTAAACCTCTTGAATACTTGTCAAGCCCACTTTGCGGCACGTGCCTCTTCGCAGTCGGTCAACCAGACACTCTCGGAAGATAATAAACCCTGATAAAATAGGAGGATATAATAACAAAGCATTAGAATGGACGTTTAAATCATTACCTATCTCTCCAATTTATTTGAATATTATTGAATCTATTTTGTAAGTGAACAAAACAAATTTGAAAAAACTTTTTGTATCAATATTCATATTTTTTACATTTCGAACTCTTGTATTGGTAAGTACATTTGTCAAGATCGATCTCATAATAGTTTATCATGGTCAGCAGTGACTGTTGACCATTAGGCTGGTCCTGATTTTTTAACATTTGAAATGTTGCGTTCTCAACCCCCATTTTTATGGAGTCACATGTGATGAAGATACCCTGCAATTTTCAGCCCCGTCAGGTAATGTTTAGAGGGTTAACAAGTCCCCAGAATTTTCCCATGTATTCAAAACTATCCGAAAATACAAAATGGTGGTGTTCACCATTTCCGCAAAAATGCAATATTTTTGCATTTTCCAAAAAAAAAACTCGAAATTTAAGCGGAAGACCATTTTTTTTATTTCAAAAGTGAATAGTTATATGTGCTGCGCAACATTTTAAAAGCTACAAAATGCGAGCTAATAAAATTTCAAAAAAATCACATTATGTGCACAGAAGAACGCCGATTCTCAAAAGTACGCCGGTTCAGTGTTGCTTTGAGTTGCATCAAAAATGAGACACTGGAGAATGATAATGCAACTATGTTCATATTACAGTTTCACACTTGAAGTATTCTCATTTTGAGAAAAAAATCTTATTTTGAGAACATAAGAAATGAGCTACAACAAAAATGATCCCGCTGTTTCCTGTGTATAAATTAAAAAAAAATCAGCCTTTATTAAGAAAGCAAGTGTATCGGTAAGAATATATTCACATAAAAAACTTGGAGTGAGAAGCGTTGCAGGCCCAAGTGGGGTAACAACCAGCAGGGTAACTGCGACTAGGTTAAACTCAATGCGGCGACAAAAGATTTCTTTGGGAGACTCAGCTATAGACAGCTAGTTATAGGCTGTAACATGCTGCATTTAGCGGAGTCCGACGGAAAAATCTCTGAGTCACTACGGTGAGTTTACCCCAGCCACAGTTACCCTGCTGGCTGTTACCTCACTTCGTACATTAACTGCAACGCTTCTTACTTTCAGTTTTTATGTGGCTAGCGATGCATAATGCTTACAATCATTCATCGTCAGCAACTTCTAGACATTAACAACTTTAAGATTTCTGCTGTAAATCTGAAGACTGCAGTGTAAATAAAACTTTGCTAAATTACCTACATGTACTTAAAATTCAAGAAAAGTGGTATAAAAGGTTATTCTTTAACAATTGTATGAGACGCCGTTTTCTCTTTGTAAAAATGATTGACGCAACTCTAGTTTATGCCAAGTGTGAAACTTGGTCTTCTGACCAAGTTTAGAGTAATTTTTATCAGAAAATGCCAAAAATTTTCATTTTTGCGGAAATTATGATAGCCGCCATTTTGAATTTTTAATAAGTTTGAATTTTTGACATGACCCTTTTTTCAGTTTGTTCAAATCCATTCTCACGGCGGGCGATAAACTTTATTAAAATTCAAGAAAATTACCTCATATAAAGCATGTACTTTTTTCCACGTAAAATATATGGGAAAATACAAGGTATGCTTGTTCGTCCCCAACATTTTATCCGGCAGGGTTAAAAATTGCAGGACATCTTGATACCATTTATAGAATCAAGAAACTGTGGATTTGGGGAGTAACATTTTAAATGTTGGAAAATAAGGACACTTTTCGAAACTCTGCATGGAGAAAACTTTTGGGATAACTTTTACCGTATATTATATCATGGATTTCACGGTACGAGTAACAAATAAGGAAATTCTTGCGCAAATTTTATGCAGCTTTAGCCATAAATATATTGTAATTGTTACCAATGAGCATGGTTACTTGATTTTGCGTCAGGAACAAATGGGGGTGCGATTATTATCGTGTGTATGTATATTAATTTCCATGAAAGTAGTAGAAAGAATGCCAAGAAGTCGGCATATTTTTCCATGCTCAATGGGCACGGCCTTTCGCGCCGTTCGAAGTTAGAACCAAGGATTACAAATTTGAAATTAAATTGTTTCATTTTGAAATTACCATGGTGAAAGTCAGAAATTCAGAATGTACACAGACCACTCGAGTAGCAATTTTCTGTTTCTGAAAAACTGTTCGAGAAAATTAATGAGCCATTTTTTACACTTTTCCGCCAAATCTCCAATCCCGTATGGCGTTTTTCAGGCCAATTTGTGTATAATTTTTCTAATCTAATTTTCAAAAATATTATTTATATTTTATCGATATTTGAAGCGTTTTCGAAGGATACCTTATCGACTTCAGATGTGGCGAACTCAATAAAATTTGTTAAAATGATTGTAACACGTTTTTATCAGCTTAATATAAGCATAAGTATGATTTTAGTTGGACTTGTATAATATATTTAGGAAATTTTGTCTTTTTTTTGTATTGTTCAGAAATATACCAAGTTTTCTGTAATTGGACTGTATAGTCTCTCCATAAATTGATTAATATTTTGCTGGTATGCAAAGTTACTCAAAGATACTAAGATATGTCTCTAAAGTGCGCATGCGCGTCAATTGCGTCGCTCCGCAAAATATATGTTTTAAAGTACGCGGACGTCAATATTATTTTCGTTCTGATGCATTGAAGCACTTTGCACATCATATAGAGAAATGCAAGTCCTTACTTTCGAGGTGGGTGTTCCAAAATGAATATTGTCGGGTAGTCACGCGGCAAGCAGGCCAGCGATGCTCGAGGAGTGCGTTACCGTCAAGTATGCTAAAAATCCCCTTAATTATTTAAACTTCTACCATTTATATTCAACAGTCTCTAGCGTCTCGAGATCGCTCTGGGAACTCGGAATTACCATATTTTAAAGTAACTCTTCCCCCTTTTTGTATTACACACCATATTCTCACTTAATAAATAACCTAACAGCGTAAGGTACTTCGTCCCTTATTTGTTACTCATCCTGTCAAATTCATATAATATGGTACAAATTACCCAAAACGTTATCTCATTGTAATGCCTCTTCTTAGAAGCAATCAAGTGAAGAATATTGTGAATACCCCTATTTAAAAATAAGCTTATAATTATTGTATAAACATTATAGAATCTCAAATAAATTTTCTTAGACATGTCAAAAAATGGTAAATTTTCCAATTTTGGTATATTCATTTTTATATATAAATGACACGGAATAATGATATATATTTCAACAATATTTATAATATATTTTATTTAAGTACTACTTATATGCTTATTTTGCGATTTATAGCGTACTTCGCATATATAATGCGTCATCAAAGTACATCAATGTTTAAACAATGTACTGCGAATAAAATTCATCAATATGAAGTATTAAATAAAAGGATTTATATATTTTTTAAAGAGGACCATCTCAGGCACCTCTCGCCTACCTAAAGGAGGCATTCTGATTACTGAAGTGTTAGTAGTGGTAGTGATACCCTTATATTACTTAACTTATCGTATTGCATTTTGATAGCTGAAAGCGCTGAACAGCTACTTGAAAAATTGGCCATCTTTACAAGTGGCCTTCTTTGGATATGTATGATATACATATTAGAGAACGAATTCAGCAGCAACATTCGCGGAGAGAAGTGCGATATTCCTCAGACTTATATCAAGTGGGTTATCGAAACCCGTTTTTCTCTGATCAACAAATCTGAAGGAAACATATTTCCTAATCGGGTCAGGATGACGAAGCTATCGTCTTAGCAGGTAGGAGCTCGTCGACGGAAGTGATTGAAGAGGGTGAAAGGGCAAGAAGGGTGGCGAAACCGCTGGAAGAGCGCTGATAACTGGCGAGAAAACGTGAACGAGCACAGCATCTCGATTCAGCGGTTCGTTGATCCGCAGTGCAAAAGCGGTCCGCCGGCCATTCTTCCAGTTGTCGGTGACTAAGCCAGACGGGGGGCCCGAGACGTCAATTATAAGGCCTTAATCGGAAACCCGTCCTTACCTCCTTACGTACGCCCGAAGAGGAGAGCACCGTGCTACGCAGTGCATTTTCTTTATATCGGCCTCGGTCCTCCTAACCAGGCACGCATTCTCGAACCCTTCACCTAAATCTGAAAAGAAGCAAAAATTCAATTCATTTTCACGTTTTCTTGATTTCTACTTAATATTATAAGACAGTGTTGTCTTTACTATTTCATAGAAAACTTCAAGCGGTTTTTATAACACAATTCGACAAAAATGCTGCACCCAGTTGACCAATACATTGGCAATTGTAACCACATTCACAATTATTAATGCAGCGGTTTTATCTAATTCTTCTATAAAAAAAGCTTGAGGC
>CAKNWU010265370.1:0-13106 GCA_932072015.1 Andricus quercustozae
AAAATTTTAAAATCCTTCTAGTCGATTTAAGCCCTATACTATATTATAGATATTTCGAAATAAGATGCCCGCGTTAATTTACTAAAATAATTAGATATTTTTTTGGGACATAAAATTGAAAGGTTCTAGTGCAGTATACTTTATTTTAATAATTAAAATAAACAAAAGTGTAAGAACAGATCATTTTTTACACTAACTGCTATCTTCCGTGTGAATTTTTTGCGAGTCTTTATCTGGAGGAAGTGCAGGAAACGACCGTTAGTTGATTGGTGAAAACAGCTCTGTTCGTCCTGCTCGCAAAACACGAATTTGTCGAGCAGGGGATGAGCGGCAAGCTTTATCTCTTATGTAACAAAACAAAATTTTGAAAGCTACCCATGCGTTTTAAAATTATTTCTGGCTCCTCTGACATGAAAAAATCATAACCAACTATTCAATCAGACCATACCAAAAATAAAAGCAACAAAGGATTTCGGAGGCCAATTTAATTCAGGAGAATTCAATTTAGTCCAAAATATACGGGTCAGGAAACAATCATCTTCAGAATCCACTAGTGCAACCGAATATTCTGAAATTGATCTCGAGCTCCTGTATATTCAGGTTCTCTGCTCAATGCTTATAAGTTTTCATGTCCTCTCGCTGATTCTGAAGGTAGATTCGTCAAATCAATATCAATATAAGTAAATTGAATCAGCATCATTTCTCCTATCGTATTTCGTTTTAAAAATATTTTTCACAATTTCCGTTATTCGGATACTCTCTGGTACGTATTTGATTCTTTTTTTTAGTTTTTTTTCTCAAGTCCTCTCTACGTCTGGTGCAACTGAGATTTTCCGTGAAAGCTCTCACTATAGGAAACTTTTCGTACGTGAAATATGCATAAAACGTGTGGTTGGGCAGTAAGAGATGGTCGAGTGAAGGGATAGTGGAGTACGCGAAACAAAAAATATATGAACAAACTGCGTTTCAATTGAATGGCCCATGCCCCTCCTCTTTTTAACAGAGCCAGCTCCACAGATCTCGTTTTTCCTGGCAGAGGGTGGCAAAATAAAATCTCCGGAAAAAAGAGCTGAAAGGAGTAACGACACTCCTATATCCGTTTTTAGTGTCCGCGTTCATAAACTTTTTCACGAATGCATGACTCGCAGTTTTACCTCTTTGGTCTCTCCCAAAGCTAATTAGAAGACAAGAGAAAAATGCTACCATGCCAGATTTCTGTAAATCAGAGATACTTATAACGAACAAATAACAACATTTTAGGTGTAGTCGAGGGTGAAGGCTTAAACAATTTCATGTATTATTATTATTATTATTATTATTATTATCTGGTAAGACTGGTCAAATTAAGTCCCTTTGCGCTGCGGTTAAAACCTATCGTACTAAACCTTTTTATGTCAAGACTCCGGTGAAACAGAGATCTATACACGGGTCACTCTCGCTGTTAAAGTATCATTGAAGTCCTTTAACATGAGTACATATACTGCCAGGAAACTTCACTTTACTGGGTACAGGCCAGTGAAATTTTTTTTTTACTAAGGTGGGCTTAGAATCACTGTATGAATGTAATCACAACCAGTGACAACCCGTGGCTGCATCCGAATTTATTGGTACTCGCATTTGCCTGGACGTTTGGCCAGGGGAGAGGAAAACTGCAGAAAACTACAATGGATTGACATCTGGACTCTTCCCTAGTCGAGATTCACCTCGCAGTTAATGCCATCGGTTAATACTAGTACCAAGTTTAATTAAAATTAAATTAATTAATTAAATTATTTTCTATTGAACATTTTTCTTGTCACTCAATAGTGTTCTAATCAACATCAATTAATTTTTCTTTATATTAGATTTTTAGTTTTTCTTCTATTCTGTATGAAAAAGGCTTAGAAAAAGAATTTCAGCTCACAATAACAAGAATGTTGTATTTTATCTTAATCACGGGAATTCGTACACTCTCATAATATTAATTTTTCAAATATTAAATAATTAAAAAGTTCTGTACTCGCACAAAGTTTGGATTAAAAAAACCGAATACATATTTTTGGAATCTTTTGGCATCTACTATTAGGAAAAAGATCGCGAGACAAATTCCTAATATGGGCGAGCAAGCTATTGGCTTCAATTTAACAAAAATCTTTGGAGCGACCCATTATTTTTGAATGTCCTGAATGAAGACATAAGAGAACAAAAAATTGACGCCTAGTTTTTAAGAAGATAACCCTAAAAAATTCGTTAGTGAAACTTCTAAAAGTTTATTATAGGATTAAAAAAAAAATTCGGTGTCTTTCTGACATGAATTTTGTATATATCTCTTCTGTAGCACGGATAGAGCAGAAAAATATGAGGAGCTTGTAGACTATGAATTTTTCATTTGTCTCGTGCACAGCCTCGATAAAACTTGAGAATTTCTACGATTCTAATATATTCTATATTAAAAAAAGTCAACCTGAGAGTAATTTCCTTGGAAATATTTTTATTCCATTCCGTGAGACGCGAAAGTCAAATTATTTTTCACTTCATGCCCGTTTTGCTAAAAATAGTCAAATACAACATTTTGTATCAATTTTCCCAATTTAATGTAATGGTAGCTCCAAGTACATTCTAGAATTTAGTCTCTTGAATATCATAATGTCTTCAGGACTATGGCATACACTGAAATATATAGAAGCATAAAAAAGAAATACGTAGCGAGATTTTATGAATTAAATAAGAAACAAAGTTTATAATATAAATAATTTTCTTTTTTAATATATCCATTGTTATTAATGCAATAAATAAACGAGTTATCGCGATTTTATGTCTCATACATAATCTTTATAAGGTATATGAACGAACGTCCTGAACATGAGATTCAAATTCAATGATTTCTCTATGCTCGTAAAGCTGTATCAATTCAATCATTGTTAGAGCTGGCAGTCGTAAAGACATCTAGAATACATGGACCTGAGTAAGCCAGCTTTCTTAGCCCATACCCTACTTCCCTAGATTTAAAAGCGCCTGCCTATATTCACCACCAATTCAATTTCCCAACAAGAAGAAGATGGATAATTCGGCTTTAATGGTGGAATTATAAATGCAGTTATTTAAACTTGATAAATTAAATGAATATATTGTGTAAGATAATAATAATAGAAAATTGGGTTTGAATGCTTCCACTAGCAACTTCATATCTTAATTAATTGATATTTTATATAAGGATATTAAATTTATAATTTCCTGCCAATCCCTAAATGAATGAAAAATTTGAAAACTTATTTTTTTTATCTAAGATGACCTAGTGGAAACTATAAAGTAGAAAATCGCTTTTTCACCAAAAGGAAAACAGTTGAGGGGTAGCATTTAAAAAAATCAAACATGGATGCGTTTAAGTGACAAGATTCTATCTGGAAAAATGTATAATAAAAAAGTCTATCTAGGGTGGCAAATTTCTGAAGATTCAGAATCCCATTTAAAATGTATTGGGGACACCAACCGTTTGGTGTGCAAAACACATGTAAGGTTCTTGAGCTTATTGTTAAGATAAATCTGTACTGTTTTTCTAAATTGTTAAAATATTTTAAGAATTATCTCCTTAGATCAGGCCCTAGGTACCAGCTTGGTGCAAAATGTGCCAAAAGTTCAATAAGTAAATACGTACGAAAATTTAGTTTAAATCTTGATTTTTTTGCACCAAGTTCGACCCTAGAGTAGAATTTAGGGAAAAACATTCTAAAAATATCTTGAAAAATCAAAAAAATACTATAAAGACCTGCTTTTAAAATGAGCCAAAGAACTTTTAAAATTTCAATAATATCCAAAGTTATTACAATTTGTCCAAAACATCGAAATTTGATTTTTTTAAATATATTTTTGTTAAATTGACATCTTGACATTGAGAATTTATGCGGTGAAAAATTTCGACATCCATCTCGTTCTATTGTCTAAAGTATATAATTTCACATTTATTGTACAAAATGCATGATGTTAATTGCAAGCTGTCTATTTGAAGGTCGCTCAATATTCAATATTCACAGAATTTTTACATACTCAACAAAAAACAAGTATTAACTCGATTATCGTCGAAACTGCACATTAAAATTCGTAAATCAATGTTATCAGTTTAATTGTTATAACCCAATTTATATTCCTCATAAAAAAAGCTCCATGAAATTTCGTATACATAAAGTAGGAGCGCTAAAGGAATATTCAGTTATTCAGCTGCATACCTCAAAAGCACTACAATTTCAAAATCTTTTAACATTAACATCCATGCGATTTTTATTTCTTTTCTTGCTCTGCTATTTTATTTACAGTAGTGAATGTATGAAAAAAATTACAGAACTAATTCTAGATGAAGCTAAGGGTAGCCTAAAAACATTTAGTTTAATTCATACTATTTTATGTTTGGAATAATTAACCAATAATAAATTCACATCAATGTGATCAAATGAAATTTTATTTTAATTTTACGATGTTACTTGTATCAAATTTTTGTATGAAATAAAAACTCGAAAAGATTTAAATTAGTTTTCCCTTAATTAGTGAAATTAAAATACATTTTTTTAGGCAAGAACAGTTCAAATTAAGACATTTTTTGAAGAGCTGAAAGACCCCTTAGTTTATTCATTTTTTTTATTTTCCGAAATATCGTTCATTGTTAATAATTAATACATGTGCCAACGTATCTATTAAGTCAACGAATCATATATTTTTGGGTCCACAAACGTACAAGAAATCGAAAAAAAAAAAAGATTTTTCCTTATTTCAATATCATTTTACAATCAAATTTGCTTACTCAGCTAGCCTGAGATCATTTTAAACCTGTATAGTGTACACATTTTTTATGTATAATGAGCTGTCAAATATTAAAATTATATTGTGCGATTCGAAACATGTAAACTACTTTTGAAATTTGGTAAATTATTTCGGACTCTACTGTCAATTCTTTATTATTCAAAGAAAGTATTTTTTATTGCTCTCTGACTACGAATGTACTTTTATAAACATATTTCGAAATTTATGAAGTTAGTACGTTACAAAAGTGATGGGATATTTTATAAAGTTTTGAATGCTATAATAGAATCGTATGTTCACGAAATTTATAACGGAAATTTCCATAATTTATCTTAAATTTACGAAACTTGTAAGTGAATTTTCCTCAACATATCCTCATTTTACGAAAAATGCAACCACATAAAACTTCCGAACTTGCTTCATAAAATTAAGACAGACGTTTCTAACAGTTTATCGTCTATCTAATTACATCAAGTCGTAAGCCACTAAAATTAAATTTGACAGAAAAGACAAAAAAACTCTAGCTTTACAAAAATAAATATTTCAAGAAATTACAAAAACTTCTAGGTAAACATTGACATGAAAAAGTTTAATAATTACACTTGATATAAATCCTGTAAACAACAAAAACTAGGGTTTCAATTTTCTTTCAGGTCGCTGTCTTGATCAATGTCAAAACTGAAAAACAATAAGCACATTTTGACGCATTATCTTTCGTCAAAATGAAACTTTGTTTTTTTTTTCCTGTGTAAATATTCTATTTAACTCAATCAAGCGAATTTCACAAATGAAAATCTATGATTACATTTGATAGAAATTTCTATCAAATTTTATCCATATAGATATCCTATACCTTTCTATCATATTTTGATTAAAATTCGATCAAATCTTATCAGTGCAAGACTTGTATCAAAATCTATATATCGGAGTCTAGGATATGTCTCTGAACTTCTATCTGTTGAGAAATAATATACATGTCTATAAACAGTGTCTCACTGAAATTTTGTGAAACCTTATCTGGAAAAAAATTGATCAAATCTTATGCTTCAGAATGTTGGATATTCCTATCAAATTCTATCCTTTGGATAATCGTTTTCTTTTTGATCAATAGTTTCTTATTAAAACTCTATGAAATCTTATCTGGACAAAAATTGATCAAAGGTTATCCTTCAGAATGTCGGATATTTCTATCAAATTCTATTCTTTGCGGAATCATTTATTTTTTTCTCAACAGATTCACATTAAAACTCTATCAAATCTTATCGGCATAAGACGAGTATAAAATTCTTTGGTATGCAGTACCGGGAATTTCTATCAAATTCCATTCGTACAGAAATCTTATACTATTATATTAACATCATCTCATTGAAACTCTATTAAATATTACGTCATCAATCTTGTATCAAACCCTGTGTTCCAGAATCTTGGATATTTCTCTCAAATTCTATCTGTCATATCCTATCTTACGAAGTTTCGGAAATCTATCAAATTATATACATCGGGAAATCTTACATTTTTATATCAATAGGTTCTTATTAAAATTCTGTCAAATCTGTTTGGCACAGGACTTGTATCAAATCCTATGTTTTATAATCTTGGAAGTTTTTATCCATCTTTGTCCGTCGATAAATCTTATACTTTTCCATCAACAGCTTCTCGTTGAAATTCTATTAAATTGTATCCACTGCAGACTTATATTGAATCCTACGTAACAGAATCTCAGAATTTTTTATTAAAGTGTATCCGTCGAGAACTTTTATTCTATCCTATCAACATTTTCTCATGGCATAAGATTGGATAGAGTTCGAATGACAATATCTTGGTAGAAAAGTATAAAATTTCTCGACGAGTAGAATTTGACAGAATATTTCCAGGTTCTGGAAAATAAGATTTGATACATGTCTGGTGCGGATAAAATTTGATAGAGTTTCAATAAAAAAAACTGTTGATAGAAAAAGTATCAGATGTCACAACGCATAGAATTTCATAGATATTTTTGTGATTCCTTGACTTAGTAGATGTTTTAGTGATATAGTAGAGTTATAATGCGAATATGTTCATTGAAAAGTTAGAGTCAGATGACAACTTGCAATATTCTGGAACATAGTATTTGGTACAAGTCTTTTGCTGCTAAAATATTATAGAGTTTCAATGGGAAAATGTTGATAGAAAACTATAAGATTTCTTGACGAATACAATTTGGTAAAACGTTTTGAGCTTCTTTTTAAAAGTGAATAGCAATGTGGGATGTCATATTCGATAGTACTGGATTTCTACCAAAACGGCGTAAAAATGATGAGGAACTATTTCGCTTTGACAGAATTAATATAAATTCTATATAAACGTTTAATAGACATTGATTTCCTTTTTTCTATCAAAAGCGTTTGATAGAAATGTAAAGAAAATTTCTAAAATTGCGGATACAGAAAATGGATTCAAAAGTAATTAATTTTTTTCACCAAATCCTATCAAACTTTTCCAGCAGAATATGTAACTAGTTGGACAATCTGTTCTATATTCTTTAAGGCATATTAAGGTTCATTCAGTCTTACAATGTATGACTAGGTAATATTAAATTCTCTTTTGCGTCCTTACTTTCTGATACTTCTGAAAAGAAGTAAATAAGTAAATAGTTTCATATTGCGCAGCAGTAGACAAAATTTCACTATTTTCTACAAATCAGAAGCTACTTTGTATTTATATGAGACAGTCTAAAAACTATTTCAGTAAATCTCTGGAACTTTTAATTTTTGACTGAAAGAAAAGGCAATCAAATTCAGTAGCACATGGAAATTTTTGTATGAGTTCGCAGCGCTCTCAACTTAATAGAAACTTTCAATTTACACGTTTTGAGTTAGAAACTTGTCATTTGAACATACCGATATTAAGAACTTGTAATTCACAAGATAATACCAAATCTTTTGATTTTATAAAAGAGTTTCGGGTACCCGGGTATAGTCCGATAATCCACGTACTCGAGCAATAACCGTTACCTCGAGTATCCGATTACCCGACTATACAATTTAATTTACATCTCTGAACCCGTAAAATTTCTCTATTTGACACTTGATGGAAAATAGTGTTGGCGAGATGTTATGTGGCTCACATGCTTCAGTTATAAATCAAGATGCGGCGATTCTATAGCAGCAGGGAGTAAACTGATACAGCTTATCACATACGACAATAGAATTGTATACCCGGAAGTTGACCTACCTCTCAGGTTATATACGAGTAAATATCTGAATCCTCTCAGACACGACCTAGGTAGTCAGCCGAGATTGAAAATATAAACTATGGTGAGTCTCAAATATTTGTGTCACCTTCTTCCATCTCAATCTCAATTTCGACATTTCGCAGATGAAATTTAAAAATTCTTTTAAAATAAGCAAAGAAAATCTTCTTTTAAAATCGTGTGAATTTTCTCTGCGATTTTCTTGCCACTTCGTAACAATTATTCTCTATAATACGAAAATCTGAAAGCCGTCATAAATTTTCCTGAACTAAGAACAGTTTTCTCATTCGAAATAACCATGTTCTGATCCATTGGCTTGAAACCGGTTCTAAAAGAAAAATACGAACAGGAAAAGATATATTAGTAAGAGAAAAATTGCGGTAGAGGAATTACACAGTAAAAACTAGGGGGTCTTTAAAAATGACGATTATTTTTAAAGGGTCATATTTTAATGCCCAATATGCGTAGCGTTTTAATCTGGCATTTTATTCGCAATTGGATCCTGTTTTAATATAAAAATAGTGGCACTAAAATTTAATTCATCATGCTACCTTATAATGATACTTTTCTTTAAAACAATTTACGATGTACTTTCTTGCGTCCACTTGAGACTTATTACAGTCTTGCGCGATTCATTGACGTGGAAAATGAAAAAGAACAAGAAAAGATGTACACTGCGAACCGACTGAGTTTCCTTGGATACACGTTTCGAAGTTTAAAGAACACTTCAGTACCATTTCCTTCCGACAGTTTCATTTCTTTCCGATTACTCTTAAAGAGCTTAAAGACTAGAGAAGATTGACTTCTAGAAAGTTTGAAATTCGAAGACTTTTTATGAGGTATGTAGCATTCTAAAATTAAAATAAAGCTTTTTTGTACCACTTAGGGACTCTCCATAAACTAAGTTATAATTTTTTGGATATTTTTACCCCATGTCTCCCTCGTTGATGTCTGTAGTTTCGCCTTACAACCCCCCCCCCCCCTTAGAAAAATGACGTAGCCCAAAATTATCTCAAAATATAGGAAAAAGAGTGATTTTTTTTACTCAATAGTAGTTGAATTTTCTGATTGGGTTCTATTAATTCAGTTCGAATTTAAGCACAAAAAAACAATAAAAAGAGTAAGTATCTTGAAAACAAGGGAAAGAGAAGAATTCTTTAATAAATGGGAAATGAGGTGCTATTTTGCGCAAAATTCACAAACTTTGTGAAATTTATCATCAGGAAACGTACTAAACGTTATCTGAGTTGAATATTTTACACTTCGTCTGACAATGTACACGGGAAACTAATTTGCAACGCAAACCATGTGCCTATAAACACGTTGTACCGGAAATTTAAATATCATGTAGGATTTGCGAAAAACAAGAGAAAAAGTGTAATTGTGAATACAACTTCAAGCTCTTTTAACGCCCATTGTTAGCAGTAAGGGTTAACTTCCGTGTCTGCTCTCTACTTTTCCCGACACTTAGAGAACAATTAAAAAATGCCTTCAAACCACATTCCTATTATAGCAATCCTCCCCAACTTTATAAAACTTTAAGCTCTACTTTAATCCCGATGAACATGACAGAAAACGCATAAGTGTATACCATATATGCTAAAATGCCGAATTGTAAGTGGAAACTAAAACGTGAGAATTGATAGAGAAAACTGAAAGCGGGTATAATTTTCAGAAAAGTATTATTTTACAAAGCGACAAATGGAATGAATGTACGAGCGTATAAAGGAAAATATTTCTACTAGAGTAAACCGTGATTTTACATACACTACATATTCAGAGTGAAACCACGGCACGTGATTAATCAAAATATTTTTAATCCCTTTTACGCAGAAGGAAAGTAAACTACCAGTTGGGGAGACAAAAAAACATATTTTAATTTTTCCCAAAACAAGGCAACAATCAATAAACTTTTGTTTTTGTTATTAAAAGACTCTTTTCATCTTTTTTGTTTTCAATGGAATTGTATTGAGAATGCCAATTTAAGGTATGCTTTAAATTACTTGCTTAATAATTTTGTAAACAATATTATTAAACGTCTATTAAGATTGCAAAAAAAATTACAAATTTTTTCCTATGCAAAATTTTGTTATGTTTAAAAAAGCATATTGAAATAAGAAAATCTTAGAAAATAAGAAGAAATGTATTATATACTTGTAGAAAGTAATATGAACCGATTAAAGATTTTAATAATGTTATATGTTAGTAATAGTTTTTAAGTAACTGGTTCATTAAATTTAAATAATTGTTAAGTAATTTTAATATTTTACCGTTGATTACTTGAAAATAATGTAATAATAACAAATAGATATTTCGATAATTAATATTAAAAATGTAATATGTTAAACAAATTTTGATTCATTAATAAATTATGAATGTTTATAAAGATTTTTTTATTTTAATTGGAAAAGACGACCTGAAAAAGAGGAAGTTCGTTCATACGTTACCTCTTTTCTAGGTTAAAGAATTACAAATAATTGCTATTTTTGGCAACCAGATAACCAATTTTCCGAACTGACCTTGAAAATGTCGTTCACAAATATTTTCATGGTGATATTCGTAATCAGCACTTTAAAGACGTTAATATATTAAAAATGAACGTGATTTTTCCAAATCTTCATCAAAAAATTGGTTGCGTTTTTTGGCAAAATATCAAACATTTTTTATTCTTTCACGCCTGAAATTTACTTTTGGACTGAAAAAAAAATTTCCAAAAGGTTTTAAACGATTTACTCTAAAATTCATATAATTAGTCGTTTTTCTTTCAGGTAAGTACCAGCAAACACGTTTTTCTCTCATCAAAATAGCTAAGAACGTAAGTTATAGTCTTAACATACTTTTACATATTTTTATTAAGTTAAGACTAAGTTGAAAAAAAGCTAAATAAACTAAATATGAAAAGGGAATAATTGTATTAAAACGAGATCTGAAATTTTACCCAGAGAAAAATTATGTTTAAATTTAAGAAATTGTTTCTTTAACTTTTTGTTTTATTTCTGAGTAAAGTACCTCTAAAGAACAAAGTTTCTATTCGTACGGGTGGCCAGACTAGTATATACACTCAGAAAGAAAAATTTTAAACAAAAAGAATTGTTTTCTTGGATATACATGAACATTTGATTGAATCAAACAAATTTTGGTTTATTCAACAAAGTATTTCATTAAATCAACAAAGTAGATTATTGGAAATATATACTAATTTAATGATTGAAAACTACTAATTATTGTTATGTAAAAACATACGTGAATTTACCTAGGGCTATACATATATATTAAATAAATGAAGTTTATAGAAATGGAAAAACTGACAGTAAATAGAAAAGTTTAATACGAGAACGAAACTGTGTAACATTTTCAGCTTTGCTAAAATAATAAAAAGGCCGTGGAACTCTAAATTAATAAAAAGAAGGCAATATAGTACAATTATGTACACACTTGATATATGTCACCCTACTTTATTTCCGATAAAAAGAATCTCCTCAATCCATGTACTCTTAAAACAGCAGAAAAATTCGATAAAACATAATAACGCACATCTGACAAACATCACGTACATCAATTTATATCAAAAACAATCGACAACAAAAGTTCACTAATTGATTAGTAAC
This sequence comes from Andricus quercustozae, assembly GCA_932072015.1. Taxonomy (NCBI): domain Eukaryota; kingdom Metazoa; phylum Arthropoda; class Insecta; order Hymenoptera; family Cynipidae; genus Andricus; species Andricus quercustozae. The sequence goes on from CAKNWU010265370.1 coordinate 11,611, forward strand.
TAAAGGAAATTTTTTATTTGAACATTTTTGTTTAGCCATCATTCATTTGAGAATATTAATATATTGAGAATAATTTGTTCACTTAATGGCACGTAGTAAAAATCACCAAACTTGCAAATTAGGATTGTATTGCTCAGTTCAAATTTCTTTTTCAATAACTCGAAGAAAGTTTGAGCATCTACACATAATTATTATTAGTTCGCTTTTCTCCAAACTGCTTCCTCATATAGGATGCATTCATGTTCTTTTAAATTTCTTAAAATTAATACTGAAAATATTTAAAAATAAAATATCAGGGAATGCTTGGATTAAAATATAAAAATACAATTGGTTAATCAATTCGTATCGAATCAAGGAGTCTTTTTTATTCTTACATCAACTTTGAATCATATTAATTAAAAAAGTTTTACTGTAAAAAAAAGATTTTCCCAATATCATAAATGAACATAACTTCCTTAATTTTCGATAAAATGCATTAATCTTATCAGTCAATCGATTTTTCTCGATTCAAGGATTCCTTTTTATTACATAATTTTTTTATTATATTTATAACAAAATTTGTATTTTCAACAACAGCAATTTTTCAAAGAACACAAATGACCGTAGTTTCTTTATTCTTAAATAAAATTTATCAATATTATAGGCCAATGGATTTATCTTAAGACAATTAATCTTTTATATCCTTGCATCATTCGGGATGACTAGTCCAATATTTTTTATAAGCTTGGCTAGTCATCCCGAAAATTCGGGAAGACTAGTCCATCCCCTTTTCCAACTCCACAAGTTTTTCGGGACGACTAGTCACAAAAAATTGTGACGTCCACATTCAATATAACAAAATACTTCTTGCATTAAAAAAAGATTTTTTTTGTAACAGAAAAGTACATTTTTTATTTAAATTTAAAAAATGCGAAAGAATTATTTTAAATCACATAAACTTTTCATTCATCACATAGCAATGGATATCCATTGCTATGATTCAGAGAAATTTTATTTAGTCGAAGAAACTTTTTCCTGTGTGTTCATCTCATTTCTTCATTTGCCCATTCTCTCCTGCTCACAAATGAATAAATAATTAAATAAATCACGAGTAAACTTAGTCTAGCGGAAAAATATAATTTCTTTCCCTTTTCTGCGTAAACACCAGGGGTTCTTTCAGTTTCAGCCCCATGATTCGTTAAATCACCAGAAATACCATTTACTCCCTCTCTTTTTCTCTCGAGGGGAAACATATAAACGAAACAATCCAAGTAAAACGTTGGCAGAAAAAATCTACTTCAAATGGATTTGAAGATTCAAAGTAATTCTTCCTGATCCCCTGTATTTTCTACTGAAATTCTTAACTGAAAATCTCTAGTAGAAAGGATAAGCAAGATTGAAAGAATCTAAAGACTTGTATTAATCTTTGAAGATTTCTCAGAAAACGTTCAATCATTTATGAGTGAAAATAAAAAATAAGTATGAAATAAGTGTAAAAATAATGATTTAAAAGATTG
>CAKNWU010265433.1:375-10530 GCA_932072015.1 Andricus quercustozae
AAAATAAAAATTCAAAAAAAAAAAAAAAAAGAATTGTTAACAAATTAGTTCAATTTTCAGCTAGGAAATACATTTTTTCACCAAAGGAGATGAATTCTGAGAAAAATGTAGTAGTTGATATTTCAACCAAAAAAGATTTCAATTTTAAATAAAAAACTAAATTAAAATAATCTTTCAAAAAGAAAACATTTTATTTCTTTTTTAATTAAAGAGAGTAGAATATAACAAAAATGATAAAGTTTCAACAAAATACATCAAATTTCTACCAAACAGTTGATTTTTTAACTAAATACATCAACTTTGTACTAAAAAAAATTAATTTTCAACAAAAAATGGTATAGTTAAAGTTTCAGTTCAGAAAATTAATTTTCAAACAACAACAAAAAACGAATTTTTTTACAAAACTAGTTAAATTTTAAAGCAAAGCAATTAATTTTTAACGAAGAAGATGAATTTTCAAGCAACTAATTGAATTTTCAACCAAAAAAGATTAACTAACAATTTAATAGTAGAATTTTTAACTGAACATGACCAAAAACCATTACATTAAAAAATAAAAACCATCAACTTTCAGCAAATATGTATTATTTGAATTTTCGGTTAATAAAGTTAATTTTCAAATAAAAAATAACGAATTTTTATAAGAATAGTTCAATCTTTAACCAAATAGTAGAATTTTTAACCGAAATCAGGTCCATGAACTTTTATTTTCTAACATTAAAAAATATAAACTATTTAAAATTTATTATTTAACAAATTTCTAACTATTAGGAGTTATTTAAATTTCAAAACTATAATTAATCATCAACAATATCAAAATAAGAGCGTTTGAAATTTAAAAAATATGAACTATGTAATATTTTTTATTCTAATAAATTTATAAATATTAAGAGTAATTTAAATTTCAAAACTATAATTAATTATTATAACAATAAAAGCGTTTGAAATTTTAAAAATATGTATTGACCGATTTTGAATTCAAAATGTTCCAAATCGAAAAATTGTAGATTAGGTCGAATATCGTACATCGACGATATTTCGAATGGAATAAGAAGGAATTAAACTATCATCATTTCTAAATGAAATCGTTAAAAATTTAATAATTTGAAATTAAAAGTGTTTGAAACTGAACATTTTTAAATTAAAATCTCTGAAAATTGCCAAATTTGTTAATAAAGTTTTGAAAACTGGATAATTTTATTATTAGAAATAAGTTGAAGGGGACGACTGAAAAATCCTAAACAAAAAAATTTTTGACACTGTAAAATTTTTGAAAAAGATAATTTTCGAAAAAGAAAATTGCCGAAAAATAAAAATCGCGAATTATAAAATCCACAAATTATTAAATTCCCGAACAATTTATAATATTAACGAATTTAAAAATTTCCGAATAAAAAACTTCTTGCCAGTTTATAATATTACCGAATTTGAACATCTCCGAATAATAGAATTTCCTACAGAAAATTTGCTGAATTATAAAATGTCCGATACTGCAAAATTCCCCACACTGAAAAATTATAGAAATCAAACAATTGGAAAAAAAATTTCTTTGAATTATATTTATTTTTAATGAATAAATAGTATTGATTAAGAAACAATTTTTTTAATTGTTCAAATTCCGAAATTTTCTGTCGGGAATTTCATTCTATGAAAATTTTCAAATTCGGTAATATTATGAACTGTCGGCAAATTTTATTATTTCGCAATTTGCAAATTCAGTAATACTTTTAACTATTAGGAATTTTTATATTTCGGCAATTTTATAATTTTGGGAATTTTCTACTTCGAATATTTTTTTCTCTCACTTTTATTTTCCGGGATTTTTCAATCATACCGAATAGGGGAGTATTTTAATTATTCAGAAGTAAATTACAGTATAGACGGATGTTTGTAAAATAGTGGTATTACTCGGTTGGTGGGTCACAAGCGGCTCATTTTTCGAGACGCGTGACCACACCTTGTAAAAGGATGACGAATTACGACATTTTTTGACATTCGTTGTAATGATACACTGTCCCTGATAATTATTATAAATATATCAGAAGCGTGTACTTAGATCTTGAGAATCCGATAGTCATAACAGAATCATTTTACTGTAATTACGCGTATTGTGTCTGGGCTCAGCTTATCGAAATATAATCTTCATAATTACTAGTTTGCATTGCATGAACCTTTTACAAAAATAGAGAATTATTAAAATTTGTTTACATTTCTTGAGTTTCATATAATACTTCATAAAAAATGTATATACCTCTACGAAATACTATGGGTGTACACTTTAAGTGTATAATTAATGTATGCTTATTTCATAAGCATTTTGCTTCCATATGGGTATTAAATAAATTTTCTTTCTTATAAGAGGAGGGTTTTCTCTAACAAATGAAATAAATTGAGACTTTCAAAATTTTTCAAGTTTATATTTCTGTCTTATCTAAAATCTTATTTTCAGAAAATCAGAGAGTCGATGAAAATGTTAATCGATGTGTTCTGTTACAATCCAGAACTTTTTAACTTGCGGTAGTATTATATTCCAAATAAAAAAAAAATTCTTTTTATAAAGAATTTAAACTTTTCTTAAACTTTCTAAATCGCTACTGATTGATCAATAATGTTCATCGAAAGTTCTTTAATAGGTCAATCCACGCATCTCTAAGACGCGAACAATTAAATAAAATACAATACTGTTATATTCCCAATATTAAAAAAAATCCTCTTATAAACATGGTTAATAATTTTGTTAAACAAATTTTAAAACAATACTGGTAGGTTATTGTAAGTAATGAAATGTTTTTCAATTAGGCAATCGATCCGTCTCGAAGACGGGAACAAATATATATCATGTACATTACTGTTACATTCCAAATATTAAAAAAGCTTTCCTTATATCAACAAGATATAAGGAAACATATTTTTTAAATGTATCAATCGGTATTGCTAGATCATAAGTGAGCATTCAAAGTTCGTCAAGAGGTCATTTGACATATCTCGGAGACGCGAACAAACATTTCAGACGCAATGCTGCATTATTCCGAACATGAACAAAGTTTCTATCATATAACAGACCACACAAATTTGTTTGAAACTTCATAAATTGGTGCAGGTGGCTCATAAAAAGTTTAACAATAAATAAATCGATGCGTCTCGATGACGTGAACAAATGCACTTTATATCGTATTATATTTTGAATATTGAAAAAGTTTTTCTTATTTAAACAGCAAACCATTTCTTTAAAACTTCATAATTCGGTAGGGTCATTAAAGGTTCAACAATAGGTCGGTTAATGCATCTGAAAGATCCGAACAAATACACTAGATATAGCATTGTTCTATATTGAACATCAAAAAAAATTTTCTGGTATGATCAGAATAAAACATTTTTCTTGAAACTTCATAAATCGGCACTGGTGGGTCATAAAAGGTTCAACAATTGGTCGATCGATGCGTCTCGAAGATCCGAACAAATACCCCAGGCATAGTGTTGTTGTATTTTGAATATGAAAAAAGTTTTTCTCATATAAATAAAATAAACCACTTTTTTTAACTTCAAAAATCGGCACTGGTGGGTCATAAAAGGTTCAACAATAAATCAATCGATGCGTCTCGAAGACGCAAACAAATAGACAAGTATCTTATTGTTATATTTTGAATATTAAGAAAATTTTTCCTATATACACAGAATAAAATATTTTTTGATTAATCGGTTCTGGTCGGTCATAAAAGATGCGAACAAATATTCTACATATAGTATTGTTGTATTTTGAATATCAAAAAAGTTTTTCTAATATAAATAGAATCAACCATTATTTTGAAACTTCATAAATCGCTACTTTTGGATCATTAAAAGTTCCACGATAGTTCTGTTAATGCATCTCGAAGACGCAAACAAATACACTACATATCTTATTGTCGTATTTTCATTATCAAGAAGGTTTTTCTCACATAAGCAAGGTAAAATTTGTTGTTTTTTAAATCTCTATACTAAAAAAAAAACACTTATAAATGATCAATCTAGTTGAAAATCTCATCAGACCTGGATATTAATCAAAGCAGTTCGTCTAAATTTGTTCTTCTTTTCGAGATATGATGAAAAGAAAAATCTTACACACATACACGGACATTTGCAAAAAAAGTTTATTTTTAAGCTCCTTGGCATGAATTATTTCGAAATATGTCAAAAAAGTAGATATGCAAATTTATGTCATTACAAACCTCCTTCTATGAGGTGGCGAATGTAGTTAACTTATTACAGGTCGTCAAGATAAATTTATTTTTTAAATTCCCGGATTTCCTGGACTGAAATTAAAGTTTTTCCCGTTTTTTTCTGCTCATATATGTTGTTCAATTTCGCACCTCATTAATAGTTGAAGAAGTACTAAAAGATACTAGAAAAATTAAAAAAATTATTAATATTTTATCAGGATCTGTATGATTTTACCAACCAACTCTGTTTACGATAAGTTTTGAAGAAAACAGCTTGAAATGAAAAGTCAAAACATTTTTATAATTCTGTCAAGGCCTGGAATTGGAAATTGAAAATTAAAAAATTTCTTATAGTTGAATAATGGGTTTAAAAACAATTTACAATTATTACGGCTTTTTTGTTCTAAGTTCAGATCTTGGTAGAATCAAAGGAAGAATTAGCACAGTTTTGTGAAAACATAGATTATATTCGATGGAATATATGCCCAAGAAAAATTTAATATTTCTTTTCGAAACATTTTTGAAAAATTATGAAAATATTCGAACCTAGTTTCTAAAATGAATTGGAAAAACTTCGACCATGAATGCGTTGATTAAAAATAAAATAACACTTTCTTTAAAAAATACTAATACAAGTAAAAAGTAAAATTAAAAAAAAAATTCTAAATAAACATATTTCAGAACAAATAAATACTTTGATGTTCACAAAATCATGAAAACAGTTTATTGGAATAATTCCTTTGTTCAAACTTTTTGAATTTTAAATTTTTTACTCTAAAAATAATAACTTTAGCATATTGAAGCCGCTAAACCGGGAAATGACCGGAAATTCTTGAGTTCGCGAAAACCCGGGAAATGATAGTGAATTTACTTTTTGACCAGGAATTTGAATAATTTTAAGAAAAAAATCTATTTAATTATTCAAAATATCGTAAATTTCGTAACACGTGATATAAATGAAATTTTGAATAACTCCCAGTTCAACTTTTTTAATGTTGAATTCAATTGTTAAGATTTCCAATTATGAAATCATTGAGTTTACAAAGCGTAATTCTAAAATCTAAATTTTAAAAATTTTCAATTTTTGGTTTTCTGAATCTGTTCAAAATTAAGCACTTTACGGATTTTCTTGTTTAAAATTAAACTGTTTCAATTCGAAAGCCTTAGTAGTTGAACAAATGCGTAAACGTCCAATTAAAAATTTATGAACTTTTTTCAATATTTAAATAATTTCAAGATAATGGATTAATAATTAAACGCTTTTGTTCATTTTCAAATCCCATGTTTGAATATTGTTACAGTCTAAAATATTATACCTTCAACCCATTGCAAATTGCAAATTTTTTATTTAAAAAGTACATTTTTCAATAGTTAGCAATATTTGACTGTTTATTTAAAAAATCCTTGAATCGTTAACATTTCTGGTGTCTGAATTTAAACTTTGAAGATTAGAATTTTAATTGGTTCATTTTGTTTGAATTTTTAATTTGCAATTGAATTTTTTAAATTTTAATGTATAAATAACAATGGAACACTTATCGATTTCAAAAGTCCTAATATTAAAATAATTTAATTTGTAATTTGAAAAGTGTTTAATTTTTCAACAATCAGTTCGAAAATGTTAAATTTTTAATGTTTCTAACTTAACATTACCTTAGAATTAAATCATTTTCAGCATTTAAAAATGTATTGATTCATTATTCAATTTAGAGCATCGAAAATAATAACGTGAACTTATATTTTTTTACCAGAAATCTTCAATTTTATACGCTTAAATTATTAAGAGTTTGAATAAAAATTTTTTAAGCTTCAATTTCAAAAGATTCAAATTCAAAATATTCAAGTTCAAAACTCAGGACCATTGACTGAAATAGTTTACTTTTGAACTGAAAATGGTAACTTTTTCAACCTGAAATTGGCAGGGTGCACAGTCTTTCCCTTTTTTTCTTAGTTTCCCTTTTTTTCTTAAAATCCCCTCTTTCCCCTATTCTCTAAAATTAGTAACTACTTATATAAATTATTTATGAATTTTTCCTATTGTTTTCAAAAGTACGACAAATTTGTTCTATTTACAGCTTTTACTCGTGAACAATAATAAAAAAATACGAAATTTAAACTATTCCACTTCTGATTGAAAATTCGTCAGTTTGGTAGAAAATTAATTTTTTGTAATTGAAAATTGAACTATTTTATTTGTGATTGAAAATTGATATTTTTTAATTCAAAATTCAACTCTTTGGTTAAAAACTCATTTATTTCGTTTAAAATCGTCTTTTTTGGTAGAAAATTAATCTTTTTTATTGAAATTTAAACTATTCCAGTTAAAGATTTATCACTTTAGTTTAAAATTCACGTGGTTTGTTTAAAATTTAACTATTCCAGTTAAAGACTCATCATTTGAGTTAAAAATTCACCAGTTTCGTAAAGAATTAATTTTTGTACCAAACAATTTAACTGTTCCATTTTTGGTTGAAAATTTATCTTTTTCAGTTTAAAATTTAACTACTTTCTTGAAAAGTCATTTATTTTGTTGAAAGTCTTCTTTTTTTTTAAGAAATTAATTTTTTTTTTGGTTTCAAATTTATTTATTCCAGTTGAAAATTCATCAGTTTTGTGGAAAATGTATTTTTTCTAATTAAAATTTAACTATTCCATTTTTGGTTGAAAATTTATCTTTTTAAGTTAAAAATTCAACTATTTCGTTGAAAATTCATTTATTTTCTTGAAAGTCGACTTTTTTGGTAATTTTTTGTTTTGGTTTTCGGGTGAAAATTTAACTACTCTAGTTAAAGATTGATAATTTTAGTTGAAAATTATTATTATTTTTTTTTAATTTAACGATTCCAGTTGAAGATTCACAATTTTCGTTGAAAATTCATCAGTTTGATGGAAAATTAATTTTTTCAACTGAAAATTTGACTATTCCATTTTTGGTTCAAAAATGATCATTTTTATATCACTGTGAATGGATTTCCAACGACCTAAGTATATCCAATTTTTTAAATAAATTCTTGAATGGCAGAAATCATTGAAAAATCATAAAAAATTATTTAAAAATATAAAACTTCTTATAAAAAGGTTGTTTGTTCTTTTCGAGATGTAAAAATAAATGTTTTATTTTTAACCTATTTCCCCCTTTTTCATGAGAAAATTGCCCTATTTCCCCTTTTTTGAGCTCCTTTTGTGCTGTGCCCTCTGAATTGGATGGTTAAATTTTTTATTATTTTCAACTAAAGAGATGAATTTTCAACTACAATTATAGAATATTCAATTGGAATAATTACATTTTCAGTTTAAACAAAATTAATTTTCTGTTAAAGAAAAAACTAATTTTCGACAAAAAAAGAAGAATTCTAAACGAAAAATCAAGTAGTTGTTATCTCAAACAAACAAATTAATTTTTAATCAGAAACAGTTGAATTTAACCAAAAAAAAAACGACAAATTCTCTGGACAAATTATTAAAATTGTTTAAAAAATCTAATTTTATTTTCTATCAAAGATGTTATACAATAATAATAATTTTAATATTTTAATTTTTGAGGACGCTGTTATTCTATACCTGATTTCACGAGTTCACATTTTGGTTCATAAACAATTATTATATTATTGATATCATTATATAAACTTAGAATATAAATTATGGAAAAATTATCGTTTCTCAATTAAAACTCAAAAACCAGAAGAAAGTATTAAAAAAATTATTAGATTATGTTTCCATAGCCATTCATTGCTACTCATTGAATTAGTAAACTACTAAGCAGATTAGTAGAATACCCTTACTAATTCAGTTAGTAACATAAATCTTACCATTTCACTTAGTAGAAACTGATAAACTTACTAATTTAACAGTCAGACACAATGCTACTAATTGCATTAGTAAAATTTCTAATAATTCGGATTTCGAGAGTAGTCTAGTTCGGTTTTTGGGTACAAATTCGCAGCCTTTGTTATTGTTGCAAATTCTCGAATGTCAATAATCGTCACTGGAAATGTATGTAAATTTTAAAAGCTTATAGGATTGTAAATCATAAATGCTTTCCTACGTCTTAAGTTGCAATTAGAGCCATATATTATCAACTTGTCTCAACTAACATGTGAATTAACTACCCTTTTCAAGATACTCTGTAATTTCTTTGAGAAACACCACATTCTACAAATGAAACCAAGAAACAAATTAAGGCTACATTAGTATTGCCTTAGGCTAATCCTACTGCAATTTGTTTGCAGTTTTACCACCTGGAACTGGATACTTATTATGTAACCTTTAGTTGCAGCCTGTAATGATTTAAATAGAATTTATGAGCAATGTATGATATTAGCAATAGTGATAAATAATGAGGTACAATTTTTATTCATTTGCGAAATTTTTTATATTTTAAGGCTTGAAACTAAAGACCACCCATATAGTCAAGCACACGCGATTTACAATTTTTAGTTTTTGATGGCTACAACTTAAAACTCGTCAAATCTGAGAAACATTCGAATTACAATTTTCCACTTTTTAACGCTGCATTCAAAAATATTGATGGCCTCACAGGCATTTTTATGTACAATGTGTCATCCTTATTTTAGAAGTTTCTTCAACACTGATCCAAAATCTGTTGTTACCTTCAAATTTGAAACAGTTAAATTATGTTTTAGTTAGAAATCGAAAATAATCAATTCCATTCGAATCAGTACGATTTTTTACCATTTTTTTCATACAAAATTGTTTAGCATAGGGAAAGACCATCAATAATTGGCACCTTATTCCAATTATTGGCATGATAAACCCCAAAGTGAATTTGTTTAATTTTCAATAAATATTATCTAGTTTATAAATTTAGGAAAGAACCTAATAAATAAAACAGTTTAAAAATTCAATTTCCATTTGGAAAAAAAAATTAATTTTTAACCAAGTAGATAAATTTTTAACTGAAGAGATGAATTTCCAAATAAAATTATGAATCTTCAACTGAAATAGATTAATTTTCAGTTAGAAATAAACTTTTAACCAAAAAATAACGATTTTTTAACAAATTTGTTCATTGTCTAACCAACAGAGATGAATTTTAAATTAAAATTAAGAAAATTCTCTAAGAAAAATGTGTTTTTAAAAAAAATGTTTGAGTTTTCCACAAAGTAGAATAATTTTTAAACAAAGAGATGAATTCTCAACGAAAATGATAATAGATGATATTTTAACCAAAAGCAATTTTAATTTCAAGCAGAAAAGAGTTGATGTTAACAAAAGAAGACGAATTTTTAATAAAATAGTTTGATCTTCAACCAAAAAGACAAATTTTCAAAACAAAAGAGTTGACTTTTTACACAAAAAAGTTACTTTTTAACAAAATTGTTCAATTTCCAGCAGAATAGACTATTTTTTAAAAAATAGTTGAATTTTTAACCAAAATCATGGATTTTTAACCAGGAAGATTAATTTTCTACTAAAGAATTAGAATTTTCAACAAAATACATGAACTGTTTACAAAACAGATCAATTTTCAACTAAAAAAGATAACTTTTCAATCAAAAATGGAATAGTTACGTACTCAATAAGAAAATTAAGCTTTTACAAAAAAAACTAATTTTGAACAAAATAGTTGAATTTTCTACGAAAAATATCAATTTACAATGAAAAATGGAATAGACAAATTTTCAGTTAAAAACATTATTTTATAACATATCAAAAACGGATTTTCAACCAAAAAAATAAATTTTCAAGAAAAAATATTAATTTCCAAACCAAAAAAGATGATTTTTGCAAAATACATGAATTTTCAAGAAAGTAGTTAAATTTTCAACCAAACTATTTGGAACTAAAACCAAGAATCTTCAACCAGAAATCTAAATTTTTAAAACAAGAGTTAAACAGTCGATCAAGTAGTTTAATTTTTAATTTAAAAAACAAATCAATTAATCAACAAAAATACAAAAGTTAACTTTTAAGCTAGAAAAAAAATTGTAACCAG
>CAKNWU010265445.1:661-12678 GCA_932072015.1 Andricus quercustozae
ATTTCTTTATAGTTTAAATTCAAATATTTTAGCAGATATGTTTTAAAATATTTACTTCGATTCGCTGATTCATAAAAATATACTTTCTGATTAATAGTCCAGCAAATAATTACATATTATACATTTTCATCTATTAACTTTACACATGAAAAAGTATTGTGAGAAATGTAATCTTATTTTGGAAAATTATTGGCTCCAATGATTATAATTTATCACGTCTTTTGTTGGCCCCCAATACATTTCCCATATCGCGAAAATATCATTGATAATTTCCAATTATTTTCCCAGTAACAATAGCTACAAGAACTTCTTTTAAAAAATGTTCGCCCAGGCTAACTAAAATTTAAGACGAAATGATAAAAATTAAATTAGAGCAACTTAGGAATGCATATTATAACTTAAGAAATAACGAAAAATTGAAACCAACAATGTCTTGAAACGCGTTTGTATGATAGCCCTGAAATTCAACTCTCCTCCCCTTTTTCTTTTACCCGTCAAACCTCTCGTGCCAATCTGGCCAAGATCCAAGTTTCCGACTCTGGTGGGGGACAAACGGAGGTAGATCTGCGTTTAATTCGTGGAGAAGGATGATCGTGTACTCTTGGAAAATTTAGAAAGAAGTGAGCCAGACGACTTTGGTCGCGACTCACACTCGGACGTGGACGTGGAAAACATGTGAAAGCTCAGCTTTCGGGGACGAGACAATGAAGCATGGAATCGAGTGTAATCAAGCGGGGAACCCTTTGGAGTTATGCACTCTGCAAGCTTACAGTTTCAAGTTGAACTATAGCAAACCTTGGCTCCACTCTCCAATAATAAAGCCACAATGGTCTTCCAACAACACATCCTCAAAAACACAGTCTCACTACACCGAAAAAATGCTCCTCTCCAAAAATCAAAGAACCAAAAACCAAAAAACACTCACTATCAGTGCCTCCTTTTCCCGGAAGGAATCCGACCGTCCTCCGATCGATCTCTCTCCTTTGCACTCCCTCGTGGTATATATTATATATATGTATCAGTCGGAGGCACGAATGCACGATCAAAACAGAAGCCCGACACGCGGTTGGTCCACGAGGTTTGGCATTAAAAAAAGCCTATCTATCAATTTCATAGATCACCTTCCGCAATATTATTCCTCACCAACAATATGTATGCATTATTTATTTAAAATATTAATCTTGGAGTATTTACTTATGTTGGATCCACGATTAATTGCGTAGCACCGATTTATTTAACAGCACCATCGATAAATTCACTTCCGGATGTTGCTATATTTCAAGCGGATGAACTGTCGGATCGCGGAAAAAGTATCGCGAGTCGGTGCACTTTGGGAGGTGATTCCTTGTCTTACGATCCCAAATTATTTATAGTGATACGAGTTAATAATATAGTCCGTCGGCCGTTTCGGCATATCCGCGACGGTGTAGACTAGATGTGTTGACTAGATGTACATTGCCTTAAAATACTCGTCACATGTGAGTTGCGGTATAGCACGCGATGCGCGACCTCTCTCCGAGGATTCAAATTTAGAAACTGCGTGCGTCGTCGTCGTCGTCTTCGTCGCAAGCCAGAGCAGCCACCGGGGGGCGTAAAAAGCGGGGCGGTCGCGCGCGCTTCGACCAGTTCGCCCCGAGTTCGCGGTCGGGCCTGAAATAAAGATTTGAGAAAGCGGCAAGGAGAGAGAAAAGTGGAGACCAAACATCCTAACAGACTGCGACATAAAACCTCCACACTGCCTGTATGCACATGTGCGCATTCACAATTCCACATGCACTCTCCATATGTATGGGTCTCGGCATGCATGCGTATACATGTGCATATACGTGCATGCGCATGCTGTTCTCAAATGTGTATGCATATGAGCATGCTATGTGAATATTAGGAGTAAACATGTGTGACTATGCGCGAGTGTATCAGTACATTCGTGGATGCATGAGTGTATACGTGAATGCATGAGTGTATACGTGAATGCATGAGAGTATGTGCGAATGCATGAGTGTATGTGCGAATGCATAAGTGTATGCGCGAATGCATGAGCATTACGTGAATATGTATTAGTGTGTAGTTAGTAGATGTAGCCAAAGAGGCCTTTCATTGGTCGATACCGTAGCTGACGTCAGTGGAGCCCGACCAATGAAAGTGCGCTACATGCGGGCGCCAAGCGCAAGCGTTCCGCATCCACTACACCCGCTGACTCTGTGCCGGATGCATTCGTCCCACTCCACCGTCTTTCGCCTTAGTTCTTGAGTATCACTAGTCGCTACCGTATCCTCCACGGTCAGCTGGTCCACCCTCCCCCTCAGCCAACCCCTGAGCAACAACAATCCTCCCCCCCCACACACCCAGCTGTTGTCCTTTCTCTCTCGCTCGTTTACACTCCACGACACTCTCTCTCTGGTGGAATTCAATTCGCGACCGCATATGCAGACGCAAAAATTTTCCTGTCTGAGAGAACAGACAAGAATTTTTGAGAAATACTATTTTTTTTCGAATTTTTAATTGCACGAGATTGATGATTTCGGGGGTTTTAAGTAGTTCAGATTGTATTTGACAGATAGGCAAATGAATGAAAAGTTTGGCTGATTATGATCCTGTTTAGCATAACGTGGTATCATTCTTTATTTTATCCCTAATATGTGACAAAAATTACTATGACCTAATTAGAAAGTTAAGCCTATTAGAGGAAATTTCAATATTTTATAATAACTTTTCAGATCTTTTGCAGAGATAACAGCGATTCTGTATGGGTTGTAATTTGGTAAATTTTGTCCTGCAAATTCCGTTGAAAATAATGCATGACCAATTTCCCTGTAAATTAAAATTTCTTCGCGTCAAAGTAGGTCAAATAGGAATCTATTAGGGAAAAAGTATTTGTTTTTTCATTCTTTGTTAAAAGCACTGAATGCCTTGCGAGGATTCCATTAGCCAAGTATGCACAATTTTATGTTTTGAGGACTGTGATAATTTCTTCTCCAATTCAATAAATGCAGAAAAAATATATTAAAAATATTTATGAAAATACAAGAAGTAAAACAAATGATGAATGCTACAAAGTGCTTCTTATATGAGAAAATACAAACGTTTTATTGCAGATGGCGTGCAGATAAGAAGGAAGTGTGAAAAGTAAACATAAATGCAATAAAACAAAGTATGTAATCTTGGAAATAGAAGAAAAGCCCACCAATAAATTATTCATTAGTTTCTATATTACAATTAACTATAAACAATTGTACAGTTATGTAATGGAATGCAATGTGCTGAGAACCTCATTCTCAACAATTAAATGACTTTGACATGATTTCAATATACTCGTACTGCAAACAGAATATGAATGATTTCATTATAAAATCACGATGATTTATCTTATTCACTTTACTAAAGGATCGTATCATTTTTTAATGATATAGGATTTACTAATTCAAACAGCTACAAGTAGGTACTTTATTTATTCTGAGAGAAATTCCATTACTCTTTAAAATCCTTTAAATTAAAACAACATACCTAAATCACAATTTTCTTACAAGCATCAATCATAATTATGGAGCACAATAGTTAACTTTTGATTTCTCATCAAAATACGTAAAAAATTTGATCAATATTGACTATATTTGTGACCTTGAACTTTTGATATCTGAAATAGAATCCCAGTAGGTCTAAATGTATATCACCGATCAACCTACACCTTGATACAGATTTGCTCTTTATTTATATGTTTATTTATATACCTCTGGAAGATAATCGAATGTACCCAATCAAACAGATTAAAAAGTCACAGAAAATCGTAGACTTATATTATTTTAAGCTGCAAAGGATACACAAATAAAGAGACAAAGATTTATAATCGATACTATCTTATCTGACAAATAAAATTATCATCATAACTGATCTGTCTCATAATTTAGCAATCGACTGTTTACACTCAAGTGGATTTGATATTTTCAAGAGAACGATGAAAAAAGTGCCTGAATTCTCGATAGTCACGTAATTTTCAAATTCTCTTTGAGTTGTGGAGTGGAGTTTTACGGTCTTATAAAATAATGAAGTATTCATCCGTCTCTTTATCTTTTCACTCGAGCGGCGTTCCGCACCCTGGGCGCACAGAACGCGATCGCGCGAAAGATGCCTACCCTACGACGACGTAAACTCCCTTCCATTTCTTTCAGACCGACGCGTACTCTTATCTCGATTACCTGCTGTACACAGTGCGAAGGAATTCACGCACTGGAAAAATCAGGGGCAGATGAGACCATCTTGAAAAAATCAACTCGCAGTCTTCCGCTGTAGAAAACTACTAATTAAAATAATGCGAAGTTGTTTAACATTACCAGTTGCTTCAGTAAACATGTCTACTAAGAATTTAGTAGTTCAATTTCTACTCAATCATTTAGTAACCAACGGTAAATCAATGAATTAGTAAAATTTCATTATGAATTGAAAGAAAAGTACTAAATTAATAACGAAATGATTACAAAAGCAATTAGTAAACGCCGCCACATGTTCTCAATTCTTTATCAGTAGTTGTTCACTAATTCAGATTTAGAGAGTAGGTGAACGACATTTGATGATCTTGGATTTTAAACTCCGGACATTTTAAGACCAATACGAACTCTTTAGGTTGAAAAATGAGTAATCAACCCCGAAAAAAATAATTTTGACAATGACTTTGATAAACACGTATATCTCCAAATTAAAACCGGCCATAAGGTACACTCCATTTTCCTCAGAGTGAGGAAACTCAATTATATATTTGAGTCAGTTTTGAGAGGGATTCAATTTTTTTTAATTGAAGGCCAAAGCGACACCAGGAAGATACTGCTACAGATTGAAGCAGTCAAGATTATTTCAATTATTGATTTAATTTATTTAGTATACTAACTCACTGATTCCCAATAACCGACTTCTGATGATTTAAATCAGTAAAGTTTAATTGTGATTCAAATTCAGGGTGTATAATAATAATAATAACAACAATAGTATGACCTTCAAAAATAATCAAAAGAATCTTCGAAAAATGTCCTCCCTTTCTAATTGAAATGATTTTCGTCTCGATGTGTTAACCTCAACATTTTATAACACGATTTTATAAGCGAGTCATTTACACCTGATTATGTACCTCTTACATAATACGGAAACCGAACTCCTTTTGTTATTTGAGACATACTGGTAGATATATGTCGTGCAGATGTCGCGGCAAATTTTGATTTTAAATACACTAGTCGACAAAACATGACCTATATGTACCTGAAATTAAACACACTATTTCCGAAGTATTTTTTTACGCTGAATTCAATTCTATCCTCTATTTGTTTCCATTAATTCTAATTTATAGGAGATAGTCATAAGAGACAATATAGTATAAGTGCCAGAATTTAGTTTTTGTTTTTGCACGGCACAAAAAGACAAAGAAAACATGTACTACTTTTTTAAAAAGTCATCTACAGTATTTGGCACTAAGATTACAAAATTTTCATACAAAGATATATACATATATTTTAATGGACTACATATATTTTGATGGAAACAAATAGAGGACCGATTCGAATTTAGCGTAAAAACATACTTTAGAAATAATGTCTCTATTATTCCAAAGATATATAGGTCACATTTTGTCGAAAAGTGACATATATATTTTTTGGCAAGATTTGAGAAAATAATCAATTTTATTTGATAAGCTTCCAATGATGTTTTTTAGTTTTTGAAACTTTTAGATGGAACTGTACCAAAATTTATAATCAAATTGTAAATAGAACTGAATAGTCTACGACAATAAAGACACGTTTAAATGAATCTGGAGGATTGCTTTATAGTCCTGAATTGACCAAATCTCGAATAAACCGATTTTATCGGTTCATTCGAGATACAATAATATGCTTTCGTTTACTAATTGTATGATAGGCGCAACAATGAATCAACTTAACATGAACTCATTCATCTCTTTTTACACGTATCTCGAATCGTGAATCAAATATTTTTATAGGTGTATAATATAGGTATAATATAGGAAAAATTCTAAAATTACAAAATCAGAAAAAAAAAGTCTTGAAAAGCAAAATAATAGCATTTTTCTTTGATTCAAGCTGAAGAAATTTCAGGTTCGAAATATATTCAACTGTTTGGTTTCTAATTTTTTATTACTGCTCACAAGTAAAAATTGTACAAAACAAAAATTTCCATAATTTTTCAACTAATAGGAACATTTTTTTATAAATTCTTTTAAATCTCAAATATTTTAGGATGGAGCCCAGAATTCTTCAATTTTAATTGTAATCAGAGAATTTTTGATTGAATGAAACTACTTCATTATCAACGATTCTTCTGTGAATATGAAACCCCTTGACATTATATGAATGACGTGAGATAAAAGGTGAAACAATTTACTGCTTTACGTCATAGAATCACAAAATTACAGGAAATTTTTCCCGAGAAACACTCCCTAGATAAATTTACAACAAAGAAAACAGCAAAGAGCATGCATACGTCCTCTAAATAAAATGACATAATACATTTTTTTCTTCTCTGCAAAGTCCGTGTGAAATCTAAATATCATATATAGGTTCAAAATTATTGAGAGGACTGAACAGCATATGATTTTGGATTACCAGAGAGAAATGTAGGGAAGTGGTACCGATATTCGATGAGTTATCTCGATCGAGCTGAGGTTAAATATAAAACCTGGAATCAAATGTTTTATGCATCGGATGAAATGAGTACCTGCTATCTGTCAGATATCCATTAAAGACATTCTTGTTGGATATACGCTGGAGCCAAAGTATTGATCTGCTCTCTTGTCCGAATAAGTGACATGAAAACCATTTCTGATAAATTAGTTAGTGGCTTGCAAAAGCGCGGTCATTGAAAATTGTACGTATTTTCATACCGCTGAACATGTTCCGGATGTCTAATGAATACATCGAATTTCAAGACTACAGATATGCATTATGTGAAATGTAAAAACGTGACATAAGTGGTATATGGTTCGAAATTGATATTCAAAAATATGGAACCATTTCGTTATTGGTAATGTTTTTCAAATTTTAAACACATATATATAAAATATAACTAGCATACAAGGGAGACAAGGGATATTTTCAGGTGCTAATTTTTTTAATTCCTACTAGTTTATCCCGTTCATATATTAAAAATGCTCGATTTTTCACATATTTTCTGGATGATTTTATTGGATAATCGGACAGATATCGAAATAAATATTTTTAGTTTGAAACCCGTCTGTCACATACCGCAGCAAATGTGGGAAATGTGCAGAATCAAAAGTGACAGAATATGGGCAGCACGAAAAACTCTCCGAGATGTTGAATAATGCCGTGCCCAACGGACGAGCGAAGCTTGACATTTAATTAACCCGGATCATTTAAATGCGGGGACGCGTTAAAAATCAGAGTAGATTAATAATAACGAGCGACGAAGCAACTAGACTATATTGCGATATTTTACTTCGAAAAATACGATTGAAACTTTCGCTCACAGTAACTGTGAAATAAACAGATGGAAACCAAATTTATTTAAAAAAATCGAATTTTATATTTGAAGAATCAGAGTGTAATAAGTTCTTCAATACACACAGAAAAAAATGTAATTCGAAAAACTGTCTTTTGACGAAATCAGAACCAGAATGAATTTTGCCAGAAAAGTACTCAGCGCCCAGAACTCCACCCAGAAGTAAAGTGCTTCCTTCAGTGGCTCCTGAAATGAGGTTGAAGTAGTTCAGGATTTAGTCCCGGAAGTCTACGATTTCTGAATACAATCCTGGATGTCTGGGATTCACTTTAAAATTTCCGGTGCTCAAAATTTGTTCCCAAACCCGTATTTTTCGCCATGCACAAACATTTTATCGGTCGATTGTAAAATTTCATTTACCTGAAGGCAGATAATATTAGGTCAATTTCAATATTGAATTTTGAGATGAAGATACCAGCTTTCAGCTTTATCAATTATTCAAAAGAACTAAAATGTTTTACCGATTTGCCAATAATTATCGGTAAAAAATTACTGTGAATTGTGCCGTGGAATAATTGGGATCTTTGCGAGTGATTATTATTCAATCATTTCAATTTGTAGAATTGTATTTCACTTAATTAATATATTTTATCGTCTATTTTTGCAGTGAAAAGTATTCGCTCGACTTCTCAGATGAATACCATTAAGATTTAATATATTTAAACGAAAAAGCGTTACTTTTCCCTTTTTGTCATTGCATTCCACTTCCTCTGCACGGTGTCAGGAGTGTTAAATTTCTAACTGAAATCTGGGAATGTCTATCTTCATTAGTGAATAAATCCTCGTTAACCGTGTGACCTGGTCGATCAAACCAGGTTGAAAATAGAATGTCACGGAAAACAACAGAAGTGAGACCAGATCACCAGATCCTGACACAAAAATAGAAGTTCGAAGGTAGATGATTTCCGCCAATTTAGAAGAGTTTTGAAGTATATCCCCGGCTTGGGGAAAAGAAAACAATAAATCAATTAAGGAATTAGTTCACCAGTGAAGATCAAGATAATTCATCAAAAAATTCCTAAAGATCGATAAAGTTTCCAACTTTTGTAAACTGTGCAGAGTTTTAATAGAAAAGCATTGCATATATTACTGAGTATAACCTGCACGCAGAAAAATGTATAGTTTTCGGCTCGTATATGGAAATTTTGGAGACTACACTATACAAGTATAGTTGTTTCCTTATTTTTAAATTTCGTACTAACTAGAACAGGTTGGGACTATAGACATTTCTACGTGACAGTGATTTCAATGCTACACTTTATAAATAAGTGCACGCGCGTACATGGATGCAAAAAATAAAAAAGTGAACTGCGTTCTCATAAATATAACAATAATAATAAATGATTAGCGGTTTGTAATTTTGATAAATTTTGCGATTAATTAGTTTTGGAGTCAATGTTACCGATTCAATTTTTAAGAGAAGAGAGCTGGCGGATATGTCGTCAGTCAAGTTCTTTTTTTTATCTAGAATGACGAAAACCTGATCTTAAAAACCATGTATAATTTATTATCTATGCCAAGCTTGGAAATTTCAACGGAAACTTTTTTTTAGTGATTAGGAATATTTTCACATATAATAACATACGAATAAACAATAAATAACAGTCGATTTAGAAGAATAACTTTCGAAGGCAAGAAGAGATCAAAGTTGGAGGAGACGGCTGTTTTTTTTGGGATTTTCTTATAGGGGGGCTGAGATTGTAAAATGTAATGTGGCAAGAGTGAAGAAGTTTGACTTCCCGTATAGGGTAGGCGTATTAGAAGACTATAGAGGAGCGCACCATAAGCTTAAGCAGAAACCCATAACGAAAATACCAGGTGGCTGCCAAACTTCGTGATCTTCTCTAGCCTAGCACTAACACTAACGTTTATTCATTTACTGGAAGATCACCCCACGTCCTGTACATCAGCAGCAGAGACTGGGACGTCTGTCGCAGCACCGGATATCCGCTCACCCTGCCTTCCCGACCTGAGGGACATCTTGTTCCGACACTCAAAAAACACCATGCACAGCCAGGGAGATAAATTGTAAGAAGATGGACTTAAAAGGGAGCGATAATCACGCCAAAAGGATCGCGTTCAATGATCCCATCCTCGCACGCGCGCTCCTTTATTCCTCCAGAGTCTTTTTCTAATCTCTTTTGCCCTTTTCTACCCAGGATCTGATCTTCATTAAATTTAATACTAATCCTCCTTCCGATTCCCAAGTCTCACCTCAGGCTCTATTTATGCTTCATTGAAAATTTTATCTCACAATGATCACTACTTTTTTTTAAAGAATATTCATTTTAAAAATTGGTTTACTATTGCTGTTTAGACTGTCCATTGTGTATATTTCTACAAAATTACTTCCCAGAACTTTCTCAAATTTCTCAAGAAACATATTCAGCATTTCAGAAATTTTAGAATCATCCAAATTCGATCATCTTAAAATTTGAAGAAAAACACACTATTTGCATAACACCGACTATTTGTATACAAATTTCGGTACAAATTATTCCTCTTCCAGATCCGCCTATTCGTACCGAAAAAATCCGACTATTCACAAAAAATTTTGGTACGCGTATACTGCCATGCAAAAAAGAAATCCGGTAAATATAACATTTTTAAGGACTTTGAGATACTGATATATTGACGATCGTACACGATTGAGGCTTTAATAAACAATATTATTGCGCCAACTTTCTTTTTCGAAAAAGAAAAACATGCAACTTCTTGAAGATACACTCTTTTTTTCTTAGTTTACGAAAAGTATGTTTGCACCTATATCTCAATTCGACTAATGAATGTAGTTAACAGTTTTCATGTTTCTCACAGCAGTATATCAACAAACGTATAAAATATGTAAAGATGAAAATATCCAAACTTGCATGCTTAAGTGTTTCATAGAACAGGGGACGCCAACATCGAAACTCAGGAATTTTAAACAATAGTAAATATTTTCTGAAAATGAATATAAGTACAAAATCAACAATAGTGAGTCACTGAAAATTATTACTGAGCCAAGTTTTAGCAAGTCACAGTAATCGGTAAGAAACGAAATTCGTACTTATAAGTATATACCAACTGGCAACATTTACTTCGATTGTTTACTGAAATATATATTAAGACCTTGTAAAGTACAATGTAAAATACACATAAACTCGCACGTTGAAATATATGCGTGAACACACAGCTAAATTCTATGTGTCAGTCGCACTAGTAAACATGCAATCTATCAGGGTCACCAAGTGTGGAGTGTTTGGGAATTTTTGGTTATATAATAATAATGTACGCATACGGAACACATTCTTCGTTTCTTTAGTTTGTTGAGTGACGTACATAATCAATATTGTGAATTTTTACGATTTCTATCATGCGTGTTTGACATAGCCTATACGTGATGTTTGGTACACGGAAAAGAAATTAGCATTGAATCAAAAAAATTTGTTTGGACTTAATTTTCTGTAAAATCAAGTACATTTTCTCGAGACAAGAAAAATTTTCTTGGATCAAAAAAAAAAATGTATCGTCCGTATTCAGACTAATATTGTCTTGATTTAATAATAACTTTTTTCCGTGAAGCATATATTATAGTTTTATACCTAATATATCTACGAACTTCATGCAACACGTAATTTTTTTTCAAATTTACTCTTCTCATGTGAAAATGAGATAGAGTGGCTCGCTATTGAGGGGTACGCGGCTCACATTGATGTTGTTACCGTATGTTCAAGAGCTTTTATCCTATAGGTAGCACTTATCCAAAAAACATAATCTCGCGATGAAAAACGAGCATTTTACGCAATTGGCACGTTTTCAAACAAACAAAAAAGAAACAGTGGCCAGGATGACGTCAACCTGGCTAGTGGAAGCAAAACTCCACGACGAACAAACCAGGTGAACTTTTTCAAAGAAAATCTATCTGTGACGTACTCGGGCATATGGATCAATATAGATGACCTTATGAAGCACCACGATTACTTAATTATGAGTGGAGAAAAATTTGCCTTTTAGGTTGAAATAAATTTTACCTGAATATTATAATTATATTTATTCGTCTTAATACCAGTTGAAAGACTAATTACCTAGATTACTTAAAATTTCCATTTTCTCGACAAACGAAATGAGGAAAAAACAAAAATGGTAAAGTTGAGACAAACACAAAGTGATGTTTCAAGCTTTTCTTCTACCTTGCATGTTCACAATACCACATATACACTTTTACAGTAACTGTGATTACACCCTGTAGAAGTCCCACCATATGGAGTAAAATAGGTTTTCCAATCGGAGATCCAAAAACTCAGTATGCATTTAAAATGTTTTTTTTCTTTGAATTAATTTTTACTCCAAATACTAAAAAAAGCAGTAATAAATAAGAAAATTTGTTGTCCCAATCCCTCTGAAAGTTGGCCTTTTCATGTTTGGAAGGCAGGCGGAAAGTAGGCAATTTTGCGCCCGCTATACTGGGCGCAAAGTTCCCTGACAGATGGCGAAAAAAGGTGCTACACAAGTGTCGC
>CAKNWU010265580.1:349-11221 GCA_932072015.1 Andricus quercustozae
ACTTCAATATATTTTTTATACTTCGAATGGTCAATTCTTATCAATCTCTCCCATACTTATGATTTTTATCCGGTAGAAGAAGAAATAGAAAATAGTCATGATGAAAATCTTGAAAAAGCAGGATATCAAAATCAAGCGAAACAGAGAATTGGAACGGAAAAAGCGCGGAGCTCGCAAGTTTGAGCGCGCCTAGGGCGCGCGACTGTTGGTTCACGCGCTGCGCGGTCGATCAATAACAAATAACTGATCAATAACAACTTTGTATATCTTTTCTGGATACATAATATTTGTCTCTTCATCTTTTTTGTATCTTGCATAGTTTGACCACAAAATGGAATTTTAAATTTTTAATTATTGTTTGTGCGATCAAAATTTGAATTTTCTATTTTTCGAAAAAATTCAAAAAATTGTCATGATAATCTTGTAGGGCTCTCAAAAAGAAACGTGTTTCTCCTTCTGACATTTTTTCATATCGTGTGTTGTTCGGCTTAAAATGTTAATTTTCGTTTGACTAATACCTTCTCATTAGGATGAGGATGTAAAAATAGGCAAACTTGTTCACTCAAGGAGAATGTACACATTTGTTATTTATAATTTTCAGAAAGGGCGAGTAGTTTTTTTCAATCGTAAAAAATAAGAATAAAAATAAAAAAATTAAATACTTGGAAAAACGACACAAGAGACAAAAAAAAATGAAAAGACAATAATTTTTTAACCAAAAAGATCTACAAATTTGTTATAAACTCTTGTTATAAAAATGCATCAAAAATAAAAGATTTACTTTTTGGAAAAACGACACAAGCTACAATAACTTTTTATTTAACAAAATTTTTCGCCTCAATTATATCTACAAATTTGCTCAGAACCACTTTACATCAGTATGCGTATTTCCAGTTTAATCATAAAATATAACGTTGAAAATAAACCAGCTAAATTTATGGAAAAATGACACAAGTTGCAACAAAATGTGTAATAATAACATTTTTTGTATAGGATGCACACTTTTTTATAAATATGAAAACAAGACAATGAAAATACGTATGCTTCAATACCAATGCATATTATGTATGTATGTATATCATTAAGCTATTTCCCTTTCGGCGAGCCTCTAGAGCAGGGCTCACCAAAAGGCAGTCGGCGACTGCAAATACTGACAGTGGCAGTCGCGAGAGTATACTAGGTCAGTATACTAGGTCAAACAGGCCCGAGAACAGGCCCTCATAAATCTTGTCGTTCGACTGGTCCCTAATCCTTCACGGTAAATTACAGTTTGAAATGAAAAAATGAAATGTATTGTGAATACAAGTAGAAAAAAATCAGACCCTTCGGTGCGAACAATGAGCCGCAACGAGCCGTGACCGTACCGGCTGAAACCCTTTCCAGGATTCCTGGAAATCGAAGAAAAAAATGACAGAAAAAATTAGTTGCAGTCGTGCACTTGTCGTGGCAGTCGGCACCTGCTGAAAGTGGTGAGCCCTGCTCTAGAGGTAAGCGTGACACTACTCGATTCGGGTAGTGTTTTTTAGGTGGATAGTTTCTTGTAGTAAATAACTACAAGTGTGGGCTCACCACACCCACGACCGCCAACAGCAACGCAGTAGTATCAGACGGTCACCCATCCAAGTACTAACCGCGCCCACCACTTCTTAACTTCAG
Source organism: Andricus quercustozae (assembly GCA_932072015.1). NCBI lineage: Eukaryota > Metazoa > Arthropoda > Insecta > Hymenoptera > Cynipidae > Andricus > Andricus quercustozae. The sequence goes on from CAKNWU010265580.1 coordinate 2,006, forward strand.
TGATCTAACGGGAACTGGTGCTTCCAGCGTGGTATGGCCGTTGGCATTGTGATAATATTAATTTATTAAAATGATAGATTTTTCAGGGTAGCTGAGGATAAAAATTAGTGTAAAATAAGGAGAAAATATTGAAGTAATCATGAAAAACAAAATTTGTAAATTATTTTGCAAAATCTTAATAAGCAGTACCATCTTGAGATACAGAAATAAATATGATATACATTTAATATTTTAATGTTGAACATAATGTAGAAATGTTCAGATTTTGGACAAAAACGAGTGCAAAGCACGAGATTCTTGATGAGAATGTGTTCGTTAAAGCCAAAGGAGCTTTAAGAACAGAGAATTTACAATCACCAAATTATAGTTGTCGATGTTTAAAAGGTCTGTGCACAAATATGGGGGAAATACAAAGACCGAGTGCGAAGCGCGAGCACCAACAGTCGCGCGCCCTAGGCGCGTTCAAACTTGCGAGCATGCAACAGTTATTTCCAATTTTTGATTTGTACAATTTTCAATGACATATAATAATATAAAACCATATTTTAGAAAAGATCGTTTTTTATCAAGTTCATTTTTTTGGATTTGGTTAATGGAACACTTATTTAAAATTTTTAAAAAATCATCTCACATATCTTTTCTGGTTTCGATTACAGAAACTTCACAACTTAAAAGATGCTAATATTGCATTTTTTTCTATTTTGAATGGCCTATAAACTAAGGTACAAAAATGTTCGCGTTTAAAAAAATATTAGTGTTTTCTTGTGTTTAAAAAGGATTCATTTCATGAAAAATACTATGAGAAAAATTGTAGATAAGAATCCCATTATCTAAATAGAAAATAATTATAATACTCGTTTATAAGGTAAATGTGCCAGTCTTCGTCAATGCATGGGTTGTCGGTAGATTGCGCAGTATTTTACATATAGTAAGCTGTTGTGTTCTTCGTTCTCAGAAGAAATAAAATTTGTATGTGTGTGGACATCCTAGCATCGAATGCAAATGGCTTTGTGCTGAGAAAAGTAAGTGACTTTAAGGGAAAAGAACATTTTTTGTGGCCGTTCTTGCAGAGTGCTGCAATCGAGTAAAATTCTTAAGTTTTTGGTTAGAGTAACAGTCAGCAGAAAAAGTCTCGTTGACGGTGAAATACACAAAAGATTACGTTAAGCCTTTTACGTTAATGCTTATTATTTAAATAAATGTTTTTATCACATGTAGAGGTACGAAAGTTTGTTAAATATTACGTAATATTTCTGAAAAGTAGAAAATCCGATGACAGGTGAACCTGTACCCTTGTTGCTTCGATAATCCACACAACTGCCGAATACTGAATTTTGACAGGTATGATGAAGCACTATTTTTTAATTGAATAACGTTATCGCCATACATCAGTAAGTTGGAAAACGTATTGAGAATACATAAATGTTGACTTGGTTCAGTATTCGGCACCCAAAATACTATTCCTAAACAAAGAATTTTTATACAATTTTTGATGCCGATTACTATAGCATTCTATAGATTCTATAAGGTGCTGCAGTCCTCGGCATCAAATAAAATTTACTAAATGCAGTTTTGAAAATCCATGAATTATTTTTGACTAAAATTATGAATATTTACAATGAAATTGAAAGAGTTTTTTTCCCAAAATTATAATTTTCGAAATTTTTAAATCTATGTGTATATATATTTATTTCATAAGATTTAAATAACAAATAGATTGAAAGATATATTATTGAAAGTATATCCTGCTATCATTCTTAAAATAAACACACAAAAAATAGTTTTACTTTTAAATTATTCTTAAAAGCTATTGCCGATCACTCACACATTGAAGTGCCGATAACTGAAGCAGCCATGTCTCTAAATTGCCCTGGCCACTCGTTTCTCGACCTAGAGGGCTTATCCTGAGCTCGAAATGTCGGAAATTTATCCGAATATTTGTCCCTATACGTGACTATACCGACAAAGCGGCCCCTTTTCTTGCGGAACGTCACATATTAGAAAGTAAATGTATGGTGTTCAAATATACGTAAACATGTAAATGAAAAGTAATTAACGGGGGAACCTCAAGTAATTATTTTTAAAAATTAATTTTTGTATTGCGGAAATCAATGTCCTACTATATCAGAAATATAATCCACAAGTTTTAGATCGAAATTCTACGCAATAATGGTTTTACAGGCGGTACGTAACAAACCGCGCGACAGCCGGCGCCCGCTCCCGTTCCTTCGGCCGATCTCTTGCCCACAATAGAGTTCTATGTTTTGGTCATATTTCAAGTTTTGAATGGATCGTACGATCTCAAGACCATCTTTCACCTCAGTTTTCAATAATATTACATTTTTAACTAATTTTATTACATAAATCAAGATGAATTTTTTTTTTTTTTAATCGTGTCATTGTATTGAGATTCTCGTATTATTATTAATTATGCACTCTTCCTTGAACATGAAGCTTCATACGGCGTTAAAATTTATCAAGAATCCAAATTCTGTTGGTTATTTGTTCTAGGACAAAAGCAGAAAGCCCTACGTTGCATGTAGATCGCAGCACCGTCAACGTCAAGGCTGCACTGTTAGAAAAATCTGTGTTAAATTTAATACAAATGTATATGAAGTCATTTGCATACACGGTAGTTGAAATTTAATATACATTAAAATATGAATAGCTGTACACTTTATATTAAATTTAATATACAGGTCGATATAGCAGCGTGCTTGAAAACGCATAGTGCTTTTATTTCTTTAAATCTTATCAAATATTCGGAATTGAAGTAATAACCTAGAATTCGTCAATTGAATTGTTTTTATGATTAATGTGCAACGTATATGTGGAACTCTTTTCAAAATTTTCCCTGAATGGTAGAAATTTAATGTGAGTAAAGTTGATTGTAGGTTAGATCTGTCATTTATTTACGTAATGGAACTTTTCGACCTAAAATCCATGTTTATTTTTGATTAATTGTAAGAAGGTATCATATTTAATTATTAAGAATCGAACATTACTGCTAATTTAATTTTGATTTTGTGTAAAATGGATTGATCTGAGCGATTATCACGAATGTATATGAAATTTAATAAACACGTACCTAAATAGCGATTTCATATGCTTGAGATATGAATTTTAATATACATTGGTATTTTAAATTTAATACTATTTTTAACAGTGTGTGCGCAACAAACCACGCGACTCGCGTTTTAACCGACTTAGTTAACTTATAAATCCCCTTTTTCTATTCTTAATATATGCAAAAATATATGCTAAGACTTTCACAGAGTTTCATCAATACACTTTTTTTTTAATTCTCGAAAATCACTTTATTTATAGCAATTTCCTTTAGCCTCGCCCTTTAAAATTGCCGTGGTAAAATAATAGACAAAACTTAAGTGAACTCTTTGGGTAGAAATTATAATAAAGAGGAGAAACAATTTACACATTATTAGTTATAAGTTACTATGATGCAAAAAATTTAATCAAATGCTCCAACGTTTTACAGTCATTGTAATTTTTAAAACAACATTTGAAAGTGATGTTTCAGAATTTCATTACATCACTATTGTTACCCTCTGTATTTCAAAGACACTATAATAAAAGAGCACATAAAGTTAATGCATTAGGGAATATTTTAAGTGAAATTAATGTCGCAGCTAAATGACAACTTTATGTTCCTCAACAGAAACTGCACTTGGTCTATATCTTTTCGGGAGAATAGATGAGGGCGTTCCAGTTTCTCGTCTTGGGAAACTTTTAAAACATCATACTAAATTCAAAGTACGGGACAGGTATACGCTAGTGCGTTATGGTGCAAGTGGTGGGGGGTGGCTGGTAATTCCCGACGAAAGTGCTTTGCTGGAAGAGCACGGTGCCGTCAGGGTAGAAGCAAAAGGACGAATTTCGTTATGCACCATGGATCCTGGAGAAGACTGGAGAAGACTAGAGTAGACATCATCCTCTTTGTCGAAGGGGATCCTTTACGACCTCGATATACGTCGTAGTTCGACGAACGTCTAGGTATAACGAATAAACGCCAGAGGCTTTTTAGCTTCTCCATCTTGATCGGTTTAACTCGACGCGATCTGACCAATAAAATCACTCCCCTGCGCGGCGGTATTCGCGTTACGTGCGTTTACGTTCGCATAAAAGTAAATATAAAGCTCGAAACTTCACGGGACATTAAATACAACATGAGGACCGCTACGATGACGATCTCATTCTATGATTCCTAAACTAGCAGTATCTCTCTCACTCTCCCTTGCTACTGATGATTCTCACAAAAAAGCGAGTGAAGAAAAACTCGCAAGGCAAGAAAAAACTCCAATCAAAATTACTGATTGTGAATTAGAAAAATGGGACTCCATACTTAACGTGCCAAAATACTTGGTTCAGGTTACATAAAGTCTTATCCTCCAGCTATAAAAACGCTGCAAACGAAGTTGAGTATGTTGCATTAATCTCAGGGATCAGTTTTTGTTCTGGGTTGTGAAACATAAGATCGGCCATATCTGGTTATGGAGAGAAAGTCTGCACGTTCCATGGTTGAATAATAATCTATGAAAAGGAAAGTGAAAGAGAGGCAGTATGGGAAGAGCGTCTCTAGTCGAAGTCGATTTTGGGTAATACTTACACAACTTCACTGCATTCAGTCATGTTATCAAAAGAAAGTAAAAACTGGAATAACGTTAAAAAGAAATTTAGGAAGATTTTACATATGGGTGACTTCAAGTTAACTTCGGAATTCTTTTGAAAACTTTTAAATTAATTATTACAAAATTATTGAATAAAGAAAATTAACTCAGTGGGTAGCGGGACATCCTAAAGACGTCCTTAGAATTTACCTCTATGTCATGTGACTTTACGTCTGTGAGACATCCTTTGGATCTTTTCATGTCTTAAAAAGGTCCTCAGGACGTACTCAAGACGTCCGCCAAAAGACGTATGTAGGGCACTTTTAGAATTTGTGTGCCCATGGGAAGTTTTAAATTCACATTTATATATTTTGTATTTAAACAATTCACATAATTTAACATCTTTATGAACCTGAAACAGAAAAATTCGATGAAAAACCCACCTCAAGCAGGAAACAAACTTGGGTTCGTTGCCCGTAAAGTCCACAGCGATGACCATGACACTGCCGCAAAATGGGAAAGAATGCTGTATATAATCCTGGACCATATATGCCAAAGAAATATTTCTTTAGATGAAAAGAATGGATATTTAATACAGAAACATATTTTCTTAATCGAGAAAGGTATTCAATTAAAAAAAATTACGCCAAAATTCATTAATAATAAAATATGTACTTATTTCAGTTGAATCGATATGCATTTATTTTAGTGAAATATTTATTTGATTGAAAGAAAAATTTGTTTGCAATAGTTTCCTTCGCATTCTACGTGGAAAGAATAATGTCTTGCAAATAAACTAATATTATTAATACTTTCATTTTAATATTTTAAACTTAATTAATATTATTTTAAATAATATAATTATTTATCTGATTTAAATAAACCTAAATACTTGATTCAAGTATCGAAATATTAATTGATTTAATTGCGTCCTGATAAATTCAAAGAATCGAACTCATTGATTTAAAATAAACTTTTCTTTCAAGGATAAAGTAGATAATTTCTTATAATTTTTATACAAACAAAAATTTTAAAAAGAAAGAACTACCTATCAACTAATTAAAAAGAAAAAAAAACATTTTATTTTTGTGTTGCAATTCGGTCAGGGAAAAAAGTAAATAGTTGAATTTACCATTTAACGTGCATCATTTGAGCTTGAAAAAGCAAAATTGATGTAGTAAATCATAATAATATTAGTTATAATAAAAACAAATATGAATGGATATAATTATGGAATGGTAATTATTATAATTATTGTAAACATTAAAAACCTGCGAAAACATGAACTTAAATTAAAAAACTTTTTAAATAAATGACATAAAATAATTATTCTCATTATTTTGTAAAAGTATGTTTCATTAATTAGATGCACATGACAATAAAAATAAAATATTATATAGCCATTTAATGTGTTTTAATAATCTATGGTTGGTTTTTTGTAATTACCTTAAAGGTTTTAGGCTCTTCCATACGTTATATGATTTATAATAGAATAATGACAAATAAGGTTTAAGAAAAATAGTTTTGTTTTGCCCACATCTGTAAAATTTCTAGACATACCGGAAAAGAGACCTGTAACTAGCAAAACAGAAAAACGAAAACCTGTAACTACATGAGCTCGCACACTAAAAAAAATGTTAGGATCAAAATAAAAAGTAATATTTTATCTATACCCGCACTAAATTTCGAAGTATAGCTCGTCACCTCAAAACACTAATCCATTTAACCTCAAGAGATAGACTCGGTACTGAGATGTTAGCCACAATTTTTTTTGAACCGAAACTATGTTCATTGTGAACTTGCCTCTTTTATGATAGATAAGCACATGAAATTCGCATTGCCAACTGTCTGCCCACACGGAGAAACTCTGGCCCGAGCGGTTAGTGTTAAAATTAAAATTTTTTTCATTACACTAGCCACAGTTGTCAACGCACTAACCGCTCGCGAATTCACACGAGCCGCTTGTGTTAATGGCAACAGCAGCGCGAGCTTGATAAGTGTTGCGATTCGCCTGGTCCGTTCTTGAGATTGGCATCAATCTCTCGTGTTAATTTTTAATAGAACGTAGGGTCAAATAGCTCTGCCGTTTAGTGAAAACCGCGCTGGTCTCTCGGCTCATTCGCAGCAACAACTTTCATTTTTTTTCCAACTGCACTTTGAACGACATCAGCTGATCGAGAAAAACTAACCTGCATACACGTCGGCCTTGTGTATTCGTGCAGTTGAATCCGTTTTATCAATAAACGTGTGGCTAAGATCGGTTAACGAGTGATTGACTGTTTTGATTTTCTACATTAATCGCTTTTTTTCTTCAATTTATTCGATTTAAATCGATAGAATTATTTGAAGGGTCGTATTTTTCATCAATATCTGTTGTTAAGCCCATCCCGGAAAATCCGGGAATTGTCCTTGATTTTATTTTTGACGCGAGAAGGTCATTTCATTTCCTTATAATTTATAACTTTTTATTGTCCATTTGAGCTACTTGATCTACTTTTTACTTACTTAAAATTTAAATTCTTAAAAATTATTAGAAAATTAACAAAATAATTGTCAGGAGATTTCTTGGGCAAGATTTAGTTGACACCCTGCTCTACTATTCCAGTTATATATTTCATAATTTTAGTTGAAAATTATCCCTTTGGTTGAACATTAATTTTTTACCTGAAAATTTAATTATTCATTATTTTGTTGACCATTCATCCTTTTTAGATCAAAATTCGTCTTTTTTGGTACAAATTAACCTTCCTAGTTGAAAATTTGAAAGTTCTGTTCAAAAACATTTTCTTCAAATTGTGCCTATTTCATTAATTAAATTCTGATGAAAATTCTACTTTGAAAGTTCTGCTTTCTTTATCATTCTTTGAACTGTTGCTTCACCATGTATGAATCATCTAAAAAGATTACCCAAATTATCAAGCACGCAATGTAAATTTGATCATGATACGTTGTCCCTTATTACTTTCAGCATTTGGTAATGCGGCGAATGAGTCGAGAGACAAGCGCGGTTGTCGCTAAACGTCAGCGTTATTTGACAACATGCACTATTGGAAATTAACACGAGAGATTATTGCCAATCTCAAGAACGGTCCGGACCAATCACAACACTTACCAAGCTCGCGCTGCTGTTGTCATTAACACGAGCTGCTCGTGTGTATTATCGAGCGGTTAGTTCGTTGACAACTCTAGCGGGTGCCATTCCAAAAAATTTTATTTCGACACTAACCGCTCGTGTCAAAAGCAGTGGTAGCTCTTGCTTCGGTCTCTCCGTGCAGGAAAAATGAAAATTATGGAAGAGAAAATGTATCGGGTCGCGAAATTATAATTAAGTATTCAACTTTTATCCACCGAAAAAACGATATTCTAATATTAAGAGTATCATATTCTTACAGGCATATTCTTAGTAATATTCTTGATGAAGTAAGCGGAATTCTTACTTCAAGAGTATCTTCTATCCAAAGGGAGAAAGAAGAAATGCACAAAGGAAAATGCGCCTTTCTCTGTTCAATCATATCTTTTAATGTTTCGTGCCACGTGCTTTTCGATCAGTTTCCATTTTCAATTGTTTTACCCACGAAGAAGTATAAGGAGGCCAAACTCCATACTTTCGATTGTGTAATAAGTGAGAAGCTCGAAGAAATGCAGCCAATTTTAAGGATGTCATATTGACGTCAAATTTCAACAAAGAAGTCAGATATAGTGAGGTTAAATAACGGCGCGCAATTTGTCATTTATTCATGTTTCTCGGGTTGTTTAGTTAAATTTGTTGTTGTTGCTGTAATTTTGGGCACTGAGTGTTTCACTTTGAAGAAAACTGGTAATTATAACATACAAATAATTGCGGGTCATTCACAAAATACATGATACGTTCAGGGGTGGGTGGGGGACTATCAAAGTGTAATTAGACAAGAGTATATATTCTTGAGGTAAGAGGGCCTCCATCGTACATTCAAAATATATTCTTGGCACCTATTTAAGTTACAAATATGTTTAAACTTAGTGGGAAATTATTAAAATTAAAATATCGTTTTTTCGGGGCCGATATGTATACATGGAGAAAAATGGATGTTTAAATGTAGATGTTCAAAGGGTAAGATTGTACCGCCTAACATGTAGATATTCATGACGAACATCTACTATCTTTTTGAGATGTTAGGCGTAAGCATATTTTTATGATAAACGGAAACACATTCCGATGTTAAAATCGAAATGCTGATTGCAGATCATTCGTTCTCAGCTTACTTACCTCGTTTTTATTTTTTATTTTGAATTACAAATATTAAACATAACCTCAACTTGACTGACCCACCCGGGTAGAAACTGCCTCTTTATGCCTACACTAAATATTGGCTCTTACGAGGCCGCATCCAGATTTTCTAGCTAGAAAAATCTAGGCTTTCCCTCTGCTGGCCCTCGACAGGTTATTGTCGTATGCTATTTGTCTTAAATTATGTATACGCAAAGAAAATGCGTTTCTGACAAGCACATTTTATTTGAAATCAAAAATGGAAGCAATTGTAAATTATAAATAAATACAGAATTTTTAATGTACATTAATGATTTTAACATATACAGTAGTAATAATAATAAT
>CAKNWU010265595.1:435-13467 GCA_932072015.1 Andricus quercustozae
TAATATATAATATTTTTATACAATACATAATGAATGTCCGACGAAAACATTAGTATAACCTAAAGTTGTTCAAAATTCTAAGTTTAATTTTTAAGTTTAATAATAACCGATTTCTGGTATAAATTTAAAGATTAATAAAAATCTGAAAAATATTATGAATTTATTTATGAAAAATACCAATTTTTTACAAAATAATTGTTTCAAATTGTAAGTCTTATTCTTTGAAATTACTTTTGTTTAAAATAACCAATTTCTGGTAAAAATGGTTAACATAACCTTAAATTGTCCCAAAATAGTAAAACTTCTTTGAAATGTTATTACTTTTGTTTAAAACAACCGATTTACGGTGAAAAACGTTACCATAGCATTAAATTGTTCCAAAATTGTAAATCTTCTTTGAAATCTATATTGACATTTCTGGTGAAAATCACTAGCTTAAAACCTACAATTGAACAAAAGTTTTAATCTTCTTTGAAATCTAATGATTTTTTACTAAAAAGACCGATTTTTAGTATAAAACACCAAGATAACCTGTAATGGTTAAAAAGTTCTGAATCTTCTTGGAAATGTTTTAAATATAATAATAAATAATATTTAAACAAAGTCATTGGATTCAAATTTAATGAATTTTGTAAAAAATACAGATTTTAGATGAAACACGTTAACATAACTTATAGTTGTTGAAAAATGGTACATATTCTTTGAACTGTAATAATTTTTAATTAAAAATACCAATAATTCCCAACGAAAAACACAAACATAACATAAAAGAAAATGATTAAGAATTGTAAATCTTCTTCAAAATATAATGACTTTTCTGCAAGATGACCGATTTTTTGTGAACATCGTTAATACATATTACTTGAAACTGTTCAAAAATTTGCTATCCTATTTGAACTATAGTGATTTTTGTTTTAAAATACCAGTTTTTGGTATAAAACGTTAATCTAACCTAAAATTGTTAAAAACCGGAACTCTTGAAGATTTTTGTTTAAAAATACTAATTGCCAATTTAAAAAAATTGCACAACCTAAACGTTTAAATCAAGTCCTCATTGTAATGTTCCAATTTTAGAATTTTTTTTAATCCAGCGAAAAGTACTGATATAAAACATGTGTAATATTTTCAATTCTTTATTAGACAATTTGAAAGTTTTAATTTAATTGCTTAAGAGTAATGAATTTTCAAAAAGCACCAGTCGTTTTAGGCAAAAGTCATATGATTTTCATTCAATTAAAATTTACAAAAGCTCATTCTACTCCTTCAAAGGTCCGTTACAATTTTATTCATCACATTTTTATTAAATATTATATAGTAAATTGTTTTATTTGAAACATGACTACATAAAAATAATATTACGTATTATCTATAAATAAAATAATTTCCATAAAAACGTGACAAATATAATTGTAAAGAAACTTTGAAGGAATGCAAATTACGTATTTCCCCTAAAACATATGCAAAAGCAGAGGCTGCAATCCTCCCTCAATAGACCCCTGACGCGGTCAGTTTTAGCATTTTGAAATTTCTACTACTCGGCCTGCTTGAGGAATCAACACCGGAATCTAGCCTGCTACCTTGCCTGCTCCTCAGCGGAGGTCAGTCTTGAACTACCCTCGAACGAATTAACGTCTCGCTTGCTTTGTACCTCGGATCCTCTTATCTTATTTAACCACTCATTTATACTAAATTTATGTACCGTGATATATTAATTGTTTGAATAAACAAATTAATGAAGTGAAATTTTTTAAATATGCATTTTACCGTGCAAACATTGGTTCTTCGAAAACCGGATGAACGTAGAATCAGTAAATAAATTTGAAATTGAACTCTGATTACCGCGTACTTACATGTGACTATAAACTCGGTAATTAGCTTCAGTGATTTTTGTGTTTAATCATTTGGACATGTGTGATCACTTCGGACTGGTGATTAATTTGGACTTGTGTTATCACTTGCATTTGTGATTATTTTGGACTTCAGTTCGAAAATTGTGACTTTGAACGCAGTGAACTTTGTGGTCTTACAGCACTCGTGAGATTATGTGCACTTAAGAATATTTAGTGAGTGGTAATTGATAAAATCACATATGTTCCAGCATAAATTGTGTGCGACGTGTAATTTATTGGTAGTCAATACTCAGATTCACAAAATTGTGTGTTCCGTATTACTTTGAGCAATTTCTGTGAATTTTCTTATTTTTACTTTGAACTTGAAACTGTAAGCTTCCATTCTTACAGTTTTTAATTTGAACTTTTAAAACTATAATTTGTTTTCTCCAATTTCGAACTTGTATTTTCACTTAGCTTCAAATGTTGAATCTGATGTGAATTTATAAAAAAAAATCCCTGTGATCTGAAGCTGCACTACGTGTCAAGGACTGTGACACATATTTCAACATTTGGAAAAAGACCTACAACGATCTACAAACGGTGAGTCTCCAATTCCAATTTTCTCCTTTCCTTAGCTTTCCGTGATATTTAATTTAAACATGGCTACGAAAACACTTGAGCAACTTATCTCTGAGCGGGCCATGATAAAAAGTAAAGTGACTCGCTTCAAAACATTTTGGGACAGTTTCGATCAAGCAACGGGTAACATGGCATACTCAAAGTGAAATTAGAGAAACTTGAAGTGCAATACGACGCATTTAATATTGTACAAACGGAAATAGAATTACATCCTACAAATTCCAGTGCAGAAGCGCAAGAAAGGGAAGAAAAAGGGCGATTTGCCTTCGGGGATAAATATTGTGAATTTGTGACCTTAGCTAGAGAGTATATATTAGCGAACACTCGTCCAACAAGTATTGATAATTTTGGTCATTTAAATTCAGCTTCGAGTCAAGGATCGCGATCACCAAACACGATCACTAGTGATACGGGATATAGTTTGCCAAAAATGCCGCTACCGACTTTCGACGGCTCTTTCGAAAATTGGATCAAGTTTCGGGATTCTTTTAAAGCAATCGTCCATGAAAGGCAAATTCCAAAAATTAATAAATACCACTACTTAAATCAGGCATTAAAGGGAGATGCAGCTCGAGTGATTCAGTCGTTAGGGATTTCGGAAGAAAATTACGGGATTGCATGGAAATGCTTAACTGAGTTTGCGTGCATTAAAGTCATTAGGACAACCCACTGATAATTGGGATACTTTATTAGTGTACTTGATGAGCAAAAAACTAGATTCAAACACTAGACGTGAATGGAACAAGAAACAAACTAAGTTAAAGGGAATTCCTAAATTGCAAGATTTTTTAGATTTCAAAGTAAATTTCTGCATCGAGCACATATTGAAAAGCAATCCTTACCCACGATCTCGCAGGGTAAAACGAACGCACCTAATCAATCTAAGAAACCTGGCGGCAATCTTTCTTCGCACGTGGCCACAGAAAAATCTCCGTGTGTAATATGCACAAAACCTCATGCTATTTTTTAATGTAATGAATTCAAAAAACTTTCGGTGAAAGATTGAGTTCAGATAGTTAGGAAATATCATTTGTGTTTCAATTGTCTCTCTTCTGGCCATGGAAATAGAAATTGTCAGTCAGGAACCTGTAGGAAATGCTCTAGGAAACATCATACCTTATTGCACGTGGAATGGGACTCTCAACGCCCGAAAAACGAACAAGGACAACAATCGCCTCTTGAAAATAAAACCTCCCATACCCTCTCAACTTCTCTCGTAGTAGGATCATCCCAAGAAACGGACGATGATGAAGACCCGTACGTCATGCTATCGACAGCAATAGTTGATATCAAAGATCGGAAAGGAAATTTTCACTGGTGTAGAGTTTTATTAGATACGGGATCACAACCACATTTAATAACGCAGGATTTGTGCCGTAAACTAGAGTTACTAGTGTCACTGGTTGAGCGAATGCAGTTATTAAAGCGAAATTCGGACAGTTCGAAACTAAGCTGCGCTGCCTAGTCACTCCGCGCATAACTCAGTACGTGCCCATCGCACCACGGGATTTAGAGAATGTTCAAATACCTAATCACATTCAACTCGCCGATCCAACAATAAAAAATCCACGTGTCGGCCTACTAATCGGTGCTGGCCTTTTTTGGGAGTTATTGTGCGTCGGACAGATAAGACTTCGCCCAGAAGGTTTATTGCTTCAAAAGACATTGTTAGGGTGGGTTTTAGCAGGAAATCTGAATCTTTCAAGATAATTGAAAGATAGTAAGACTGCGTGTCACCATCTGATTACGAACCAGCAGTTACACAATCAGGTTGAGAGACTATGGGAAATAGATCAGATTAACTCTAATAAAGGCACAAGGGATCTCGACGTAGATAATGTTTGTGAGCAGCACTTCAAGGCGACAAAGAAACGCGCGTCGGACTTCGAAATCGCGAAAAAACGTTTTCACTCCGTAGACCGCAAATTAGAGAGAGACTCGCAACTAAAAAAGGGATACCAGGAATTTATTAACGAGTACGAAGCCTCGGGTGAGATAGCGGAAGGGTCTTCAGACATTTTTGAGTCTGACTTTCCGACATACTATCTTCCTCACCACGCTGTGATGAAGCACGACGACCAAGATTCGTGTGGTTTTCGATGGATCTTCAAAGACTTTTTCGGGATTATCACTGAATTAGGTTCGGCACGTAGTACCTCCGGTGCAGGATGATCTTTTTTCGATCGTCCTGCGATTCAGAAAGCACAAGATTGTACTTTCAGCGGATATTTCCAAGATGTACCGCTGTATTTATGTCGATGAGGAGCAGAGACGACTGCAGCGAATTATGTGGCGAACGGACAGCTCTCAACCTATGAAAATCTACGAATTAAATACTGTGACATACGGAACGTCCGCAGCACCTTATCTAGCTACGCGCTGCCTTCGGCAGCTTGGAGAGGAAAATAAGGAAAAACATTCAACTAAGAGTAAAGTCATAATCTCTGATTTCTATGTGGATGATCTTTTGACAGGTGCAGACTCTGTCGACGAAGCACAAGCGCTCAAGGATGAGCTCACGTCGATTTTGGAACCAGCCGGCCTCATTAAGAAAATGGGCATCGAATGACGAGAGAGTATTTAATTCAGATATCTCATTGAATGAAGATCGAGCAATTTAAGGAGATAGGGACTTAAAAACTTTAGGGTTGTTGTGGAAGTTTTATACTGATCAACTCAGGTACTCTGTAAAAATTCCTGAGCAACAAAAGGTGACAAAAAGGACAATTTTATCGCTCATTTCACAAATATTTAATCCACTCGTGCTCATTGGTCCCGCAACCATACGAGCAAAAATTATTCTTCAAAAACTTTGGGAGATTAAATTAGATTGGAATGAGTCTTTGCCACAAAATTTACACACTGACTGGATTAAATTTAGGACTCAACTGGATAGCCTGAATGAAGTAAGTGTCCCACGATTCATTTTGTATAATAAGCCAATTACAATAGAATTTCATGGTTTCCGTGACGCTTTCTAAAAGGCGTACGGTGCATCAATTTATGTCCGCTCAATAAATGAGCACGGGAACGTAGTTGCGCAAGTCTCGCACAAGGTTGGGTAATTTGTATTGCCAACAGGGTCACAAAAATTCAAGATCTCACGAAGGAAGGACTTTGGAATCACTTGTCATGAATGGAAGGCATCTGAACTGTGGTGGCATGGACCAGAATGGTTATCAGAAAGTTCACACGAATGGCCCATCCCACCCGTTTTGGACCTAGAAAATATACCCGGAAGGAAAAAATGTACTTCGAATCAAGTCACTGTCGAGAAGAGAGAACCTAGCATTTTTGAACGTTTCTCTTCTTTCACGTCATTGACCAGGGTTCTTTCTTATATTTATCGGGTCAGAGATAATCAAGCTAGGCCGACAACGGATTTTAAAGTAGGAATTTTTAAGCCGCGAGAAATTCTAGCAACAAGAAATCGACTCATAAGAGTAGTCCAGGCAGAATCTTTCAAGGATGAGATTCTCTGCCTCGAACGCAACAAGGAAATCGCAAAGTCGAGTAGGCTTAAATTACTTAACCCATTTCTCGACGATTCAGGGCTGCTCAGAGTGGACGGTAGATCGAACCACGCACCGATTCCTTATGATCAAAAACATCCGATCATTTTGCCTTCGGATCATTTGGTAACGCGATTGATAATAAATGACGAACACATTCGACTAATGCACGCCGGGTGTCAATCTGTGATCGTATCTCTACGTACGCGATACTGGCCGTTATCATGCAAGAATACGGTCAAGAATGTGCTTCGAATATGTGTACGCTGCTTTCGAGTCAAACCAGTAGGCACTGACTATATCATGGGAAGTCTACCTGCTGCACGAGTCACACCTTCTCGTCCCATTAACACTTCTGGTGTCGACTATGCAGGACCGTATTATGTAAAGGACAGAACTCGTACTCGAACAACGACAAAGGCCTATCTATGTATCTTTGTGTGTTTCGCAACAAAGGCAGTTCACCTGGAATTAGCGGTAGATTTGACGACAGACGCATTTTTAAGTTGCTTGCAGCGTTTCTTATCTCGACGAGGTCGTCCTCAAGACATGTATTCGGACAACGGAACAAATTTCGTCGGTGCGAAATATGAGCTTAACGATCTAGCAAGACTTCTGCTTGACCTTGAACATCAAACAAGGGTAACCAATTTTCTGTCACGAGAAGGAATAAATTGGCATTTTACTCCTGCCCATGCTCCACACTTTGGTGGATTATGGGAAAGTGCTGTAAAATCAGTGAAACATTATTTGAAGCGAGTCATTGGTGAATCTAAACTCACTTTCGCAGAGTTATATACTGTGTTGACTCAAGTTGAAGCCTGTGTAAATTCCTGTCCTCTATCTCCTTTATCCGATGACCCCAATGACATTGAGCCTCTAACTCCTGCACATTTCCTTATTGGAGACTCACTGGTTGCGTTACCGCAACCAGATTTGCGCCACCTTCCTGTACAGCGTTTAAACCGGTACCAGCATCTACAACAAATGGTCCAGCACTTCTGGAACCGCTGGCAAAGGAAATATTTACACCAGCTACAGCAGCGGTACAAATGGTCCCGCAACGATTTTAATCCCATTAAATTGGGATCCTTGGTTCTTCTGAAAGAGGATAACCTTCCTCCCCTCAAGTGGCAGCTTGGACGTGTCACTGAGATACATCCTGGCAAGGACATGTTAAGGTATGTTTTATAAATTTAAATTTGCATCTTTATTTCATTTTATATAAGTTGTCTATATGTACTGCATTTTACTCGTAATTGAATTCTTTGATCGCATTTATTTTGTTTAGAAAGGAGACCTTTCAAAGTGGGCGGGATGTTTGAGTGGATGATAACCGTTTGTAATTTTGTATGAATTATGTGTATTTGTAACTTGTACTTTCTGTATTCTCATATTTGTACTGGTAGTGAATCCTTCTATTTCAGCATCGATATTTCTTCAGATTTCTGTTTATGCATTATACTTGGATGAATTTTGGAACGACTGAAATTGCCCAAACTTGAAAGCTGCCCTAAGATAAATCATTAAGCAGACCGAGTCCGAGAAAGTTCAGTACAGATGTTGAAACTGACCGCGACAAGGGTTTATTGAGGCAGGCTTATAGTCTCAGGAAAACGTGCCGATCTTCGGTTTTCATTGCTTAAAGAATTACCAAATGGACAAATTCCGAGGTTGCCAAATTTCCAAATTTTGAATTGTACCTAGATTTTGTCGTTGGCAACATCGGAATCTGGCTGTACCCTTGCCTGCTCCTCAGCGGAGGACAGTCTTGGACTACCCGCGAAACGATTACGACCTTGCTTTCTTATACTTCGGTTCGTGTTTGTAATATTCCTGTATTTAACCACTCAGCTTGTATTTGAATGTTAGTTATCTTGAATAAACAATTTTAATGAATGAACTTTTTTTAATATGCATTTTACCGTGCAAACACAGTTACATATTTTTGATATAGTGGAGACCATACAATGGAAGCATATTCAAGCTTCAATCGGACCAATGCACTAAATACAATTTGAAGCGGTTTGGTAGACTTGAAGTTCTTGCAAGTTCGTAGGATAAAACCAAGGATTTTATTGGCGCTAGAGATCAAATTATTTATATGGGGTATAAAAGTAAGGCTGTTGTCAAATCTTATACCCTGATCATGTGTTATATATACCCTTTATCGTATTTCACTAACAATCTTGTAATCATATCTTATGAAATCAGTTTTTCTTGTAAATGTTATGATTTTACATTTCTCTGTATTGAGGTCAAATGAGTTATCAATGCACCTGTGTTGAAAATGCTCAGGGTTTGTTTGCAAAAGTTCATAGTCTTGGGTATTAGATATGGGTAAGAAAATCTTCATATCATCTGCATAAAGTAGGTAGAAGATCATTGCGTCAAACACCATTCCTACATCGTTAAAATAGATTACAAAGAGTAAAGGCCCTAAATTTGAATCTTGCGGCACGCCAGGCGAAGGGAAAAAATGTGCTGAGCTATGTCCTCCATAATGAACGAATTTCTTCTTATTTAAGATGTAAGACTTCACGTGATATTATCAGGCACATCCAATTTCTGTAATTTATAAAGTAGTATCCCATAATCGACAAGGTCGAATGCCTTAGAAAAATCAGTATAATATATCACATCCACCTGACCAAATGGATTGAGCTTTGAACAGATAAGTTGAAGAAAAGTGATAGGATTGGTTACGGTGGATTTCTTTTAGTAGCAAACCATGTTGGGCAGAGGATTTTGGGCAGATCCATTGTGTTGGAAATTTCCGCATAGAGATTGCTAGATTAAATATAATGGTGTAAGGAACTACTAGGACAGACGCAGAGTCTTTTATGAGATAGCAAGGTATGCGATGAGGGTCTGCTGTCTTTTTAGAGGGAAGGGACTGAATTGCTTTTATTATATCAGTGGGGTATATCTGAGTTACATCCCCAAAAAGATGCATATTAGAGTTGGGACATGAATTAGGCACGATTGGATTCTTAGGGATATTGCACACACCACCAAAAAAGTGTGCATAGGCATAAACAATATCAGTCTGTGGCTCAAGTTGCTGTCCTTTATAGTGCATGATTCCAGGTATTCGCGTGTACGTGAAACTCTGTTTACGTGTGACCAGAATAAGGTGGGCTTTGTATCACTTATCGAGGCATTTTTAACCCTGGATGTATAATTCTCATATGCCCTAATGATATTAACCTTGAAATTGGCTCTAAGAGCTTGAAATTTAGTAAGAATATTACATGATTTGTATTTTTTGTATTTTATATGTAACTATTGTTTAATATTAAGACCCCTAATTATAACAGACGTATACCATCAAGAATATTTATTCATTTTTGTGTTTCCGTATAGCGGCATATGCTCTTGAAACAATTTATAAATGATTTCATAAAATAGGTCACAAGCCTGATCAGAGGTATCACATCTTGTCAGTGTAGACCAATTAGTGTTCGATAAGGATACATATAGCGCAGAGAAATTACATTTTTTAAAGATAAAATTGCATGAATGCATTACAAAATTGCAATCACGATTTCCTAATTTGGATCACTCAAAATAGATCATCAGTGATGGATGATATATTTCTTCCGCCAAAATGGGATTTAGGCATTTCACAAGTTTTAGGTTTAAGTTAGAGAAGACAAGATCAAGACATCAGGAATTACAAGTTCCAATGTTGCTCAATTGATGTACACTGAAAAAGTCCATTACGGGAATCAGCGTACATGATTTAGGATCATTTAGCGTTTAAGACATGTGAAGTAGAAAATATGGAATGTTGAAGTCACCTAGCGAAATACCTTTTTGAGCCCATAAGAAGCGCAGATCAATTATCATATCAGATAATAGCTCTAATAGAGCAGTTGTCAGATAGGATGGTACATACGCTTGTGATGTATATATCACATCATTTTCTATTTTAAGCGTAATACATGTTATATCTATTTCTGGTATATATGCTTTAATGTGATTTATAATAATATTGCAGCTATTATATTTTAATTTAACAGCGGTTAACGTACCACCAGCTATTTTATTAACTCTGTGATCACGGTGCACATCAAAGTAATTCACATCAAATATTTCTTCACTAAAGGTTGACGGCTTTAGCCAAGTTTCTGTATATGGTATTAAATCCCAATCAAATATGTCTTGAGATAACAGTAATTGGGTTATCTTGCTATTCAGGCCCCTACAATTTTGATAATAGAGTGTAATAGTTTGACCAATATCTAGCCTATCCCGCCATCCTTTGATGTTGTTTGCTGCCAAATTTTTACAATTTAAGGATATCCGTTGCGATAGACTAGCCGTAGACCCCTTTCTCCTTGTGCAGTGCGTTGAGCAAGATTTTTTTTACCTCCTTGTATTTCCGTTGTTCCAGCGGTGTTTTGTCGAGCGAGATAGTTATACCTAGGAGAGATCGGTGATGGTTGACTCTGCAACACTTTGAGGTACTTCCGAAAGGACTCCATGGCTGTGGATTCCAATGGAAATATGCATTTGATTGGCCTCGGTGTTGTGGCATTCCCTCATGCGGTCCAGTTTGACTTTATCAGAAAGGCTTTGTGCATTAACACAAAAGTTATCCATTGTAGCTTTCACATTAATCATTTCATCTTCCAGAGTACATACACGAGTGCCTATACCCGACAGCTTTTCATCCAACGAACTAAATCGAGTGTTAAATATAGCAGTAGGGGATTGGAAAGTTTCTTTTATATTTTGTACCTCATTTAAGACCTCGACTTTTAGCGTCTGTAGCATCCTGGCCATATCGCCAATAGTTATGTCCCATTCAGAGATAGTGAAACAGGATCTGCTATACTGGCTATTATTTGAAGGGTAACACTTTCCATAAACACCACCAGACAGAGGTTTAGATAATTTAGAACAACCTGGGTGGTAGAAAACACCACATGAAGCACATTCACAAAAATCACTTTTTATTTCCTGTGAACAAAAGTAGCACATGCGAGTTGCCCCTGAGGGTGTTGTTTGACTCATCATGAACGTTGCTGTTTTATAAATTTTCAGGATTTATAATCCAAAAGACACTATCAGCTGTTGAGGCCCAAACTGCACTTACGCAGAAATCAATAAGTTTCAGAGTTCATCACGTGATCTATTTTCAAAACCAAGAGACAAATTCCAAATGCCACATGTTTAGAGTTTTTAGAAAAACAGAAAACTAAATCATTAGAGCTGAACGATTGGTTCTTCAATTTCACATTTGCAGGTTCTTCTTAGTTTTAAAGATTCCACATTACAGGGCATAGAACACGAATAACTGATTCATCAGTCAATCACACTAGGCAACACTATCCTAGATCATTCACAAGGCAAAAATTCCCGCGTATTGCACAGCTTCAGTTTTAAATTAAAACGACGAGACGGCATGCATCAAATGTTCAGTGCGTTATTAGCTACATAACATCAAATAAAAGATTCACTTAAAAGTTCGGGCACTTGCTCGAAACCTAAGGAAAGAAAATCACACGCTGAATAAGTGTAAACTGTTGACCATCAAGCAGCACTGGACGCAAAAAATAAGATATCTTTCAACAGCCAAAGAGCGCCTTGAACTGCGAGTAATCTGAATTCACAAAAATGCCACCTTTTCTACTTATGCTTTCCATCTGTTCAAAAAAACGTCATGTACCGTTAAAAATACACCTAGTCGAGAAGAGATACAAGTCTTCCGGCAGAAAGTATATGGAGATACCTATCAGCTAGATGAAGAGAGTTCAGATATATCACTCTTTCATAACTTTAGCTAAAGGCAAAGGTTGCAAGGTTCAGCGAAAGAGTGTTCACAAATTACTACTGAAGAAGTGAAGAAAGCTATCGCTAGAATTAAGAACTTTTCAGTGCCAGGGCCAGATAAAATCAACAACTTTTGGTGGAAGAAGTTCACTTCTATGTAACAACATCTAGCTCGTATATTTACTACTTTCCTAAACGGAGAACAACCCATCCCGTAGTGGTTAGTTGAAGGACGCGCGGTACTGATCCCTAACACCGGAGATTTGTCAAATCCAAAGAACTGCAGGCCCATAGCTTGTTTAAACACCAGCTACAAGCTATTCACTGTCATCCTCAAAGAGATGATTTTAACATCTGTCGAGCAGGTATGGAGTGAAATAGTTGAACAACGTGGATGCAAGAGAGGGCTGGCAGGTTGCATGGAGAACCTGTTAATAGACAGGTGTATTACCCAGAACTCGATCAGGTATCGACGCAATCTGTCCATGGTTTGGATTGTCTACCGTAAGGCATTCGATAACACAAACCATGAGCTACTTGTCAAGCTTCTAGAGTGCCTGGAGGTTCATCCAAGAATAGTGAGATGCATGAAAGAGCTGATGCTCTTTTGGCGGAAAAGATTTGTCATAACATCTGAAAAAAGACAAGTGACTACCTGCTATATCACACATAAGAGGAGGTTCTTCCAAGAAGACTCTCTAAGTCCGATACTTTTCTGTATCTCCCTCTTGCCTCTATCTATTGTGCTTCGAGGCAAAGGCTCTGGATACCTATGTGGCCCGCCGAACAGAAGAGAATAGAAGGTCAACCACCTTTTATACATGGATGACCTTAAACTCTTCGCCATTCCAGAAGAGGACCGTGACATCCTCGTGGCGGTGGTAAATATCTACTCTAAAGCGATTGGCATGAGCTTTGGACTGGACAAGTGTGCCTGCATCCACCTACACAAAGGCAGAGTAGAAACCACATCATTTGTTGACGATCAGGATGTTCAACTCATAGGCGGAAATACCATTCAACATCTTGGTAATGAAGAAACGTATACATATCTTGAAATAGCGCAAGCGGAAACCCAAGATTTGCGTGTGTTAAAAACGGCCATTGAAAAAATGTATCACCAAATTCGCAGAAAAATTTGGGCTTCCCAATTATTCGGGAAGAATAAGATCCAGGCGATAACAATGCTGGCTGTTCCTATACTGCTCTACACGTTTGGTGCAGCAAAATGGAACCTCGATGAGTTGAAGCAAGTTGACCGAAGCACA
>CAKNWU010265628.1:1256-14293 GCA_932072015.1 Andricus quercustozae
AGTTTTTGTTTTGACCAGCCAAAATGGATAACAAGAATGGAAACATTTGACAACTAAGTTCAAAAATACGATGACAATTACAACCACATTCAAAACTGATGATATACCAAAATATGATTTTGTACCATAGGAAAAATGTAATCGTCTGTTTCTTGTTGCAGAATTAACTTCACAATTCGAGTCTTCGCCTAATGGTAACTCTATTCCTAATGTTCCTCCCCGCGGACCTTCTGCTTCTTCTCTTGACAGAAATTCTCCAGACACGACTCTTTCTCTTGCCATGCCTCATTATTCTTCCGGGTCTCCTCCACGTGCCGCGCCAACTCTTCATGCCAGGTCCAGGTCTCCTCGTGCCAGAAATCATCCTTCTCTCATACTTGGATTTAGACTTGAAGAACTTGAATTTGTCCGACTCATTCTTAATGACAATCCGGCCCGGATCTTCGAACTTCGAAGATACACTTTTCCTCTCGATAAACAAATTCTATTGAGAATAAAAAATAATGTCGCTGTGCCGATGCCACCCGAAGAACAGATTGTATTATCCACGCCCAATGGTGACGTCTGTGCAATATACAACACAAAAACGAGCAAAAACACATTTTTCCGTGGAATATATAAGTCTATTCGTGGTAGGTCAAAACGGGTGAAAATAAACATGGACAGCGGCGCGGTTCAAGAACTGACCACAGAAGAAATCGCGGAATGTCCAGTTGGCAACAGTATCCCATTCAGAAGAAGTTTTAGAGTAGCATTTGGACCACAGTACTTCACACCTTAAATTTGATTTAAAAAAGCTTTTTAGAGTGACCGATAGAGCGGGAAATAACAGTAAATTTCTTTTTGACTAAAATTTGTTATTTTAATCACTGAAAAATTAGAAGCGTTTTAAATTTTTCATAAGAAAAGTTTTAAGTTGATGAATTGTGAATATGAATTGATTCATGATTTTTTAAATTGAACTTTAGTTCGAGTATTAATGATCACTTATAAAAAAATATGACCTATGTGTTCATGGAATTAGGTATATCATTTTCGGAGTAATTCTCTGTGCTGAATCTAAATCCGTTCTCTGTTTTTTCCCAGCATGTCCGCTTTTTGAGATTTTTCTAGTTAACATTTTGTTCGAAAAATCGCAAATCGTATGATTTCATTATTACTTCCTGGGTTGAGACCTTAAGAGCCCCTGACACTTGGGTGATCCCGTTGTATCCCCTTGTGATCCCTCTTCATAAGGCGAGGATTGCATCCACGCTATTGGCCGATAATTCTGACTTACTGATGCAGTTACTGCCTGTGACTGTTAGACGTTTTTCGCAATCGCGGGGCAGTGACAAAGGATATGAACAGCTGTTTTATCAGATGTTCCGCACAGACTATCTCATACCTGTGATATTCGAGGTTTCCATGTCCCACAAACATTTCTGTTAGGACTTTGACTTCGTTCCTTCCGAGCTTGAGTATTTCCTTCGCTCGGTTAGGGTTTAGCTTTAAACTCAAGAGTGTTTTGGCCTTTCTGCAGCCAGTCGTCAATCCCCACTCATCCTGATATTCCTCGGTCAGTTAGCTGTTGATTTCTTCAGTGACTAACCTACTGGAAAGTCCTACAACTGGCTCATGTCCAGTGAAGTTTTCTTTTGCTGCTAGTTTTGCCAGCCTGTCCGATATCTAATTTTCTTTGATGCCGCTGCGTCCAGGGACCCAAATTAGAATCACTTAGTTTTCCGGTCACTAGGTTGTTCAGAGTCTTAAATCACTCCCCTACTAGTTGCGACGTACTCGTTGTTCCATTCAGGGCCGTTATAACAGCCTTGCTGTCTGAGCATATACGGATGTTTCTTTTGTTACCATACTTCTGTTCCTTGTATACGCACTAGAGCATGTCTATAATTTCAGACTTGAGGACTGTGGCGTAGGAAACGCTATCGGGTTTTCCTTATTTCTGGCATTTGGTTCATCAGCCATGATACTCTACCAGTAATCAGCTAAATCGTTCACACTTCACTTACCTTGGTACCTCTTTTCCATTTCAGGAATGTCTTGATGAAACCTTTCCCCTTGTTCGTCCCTAACTGCACTTAAATTTTCTAAAAAGAAGTCAAATTAGAATAAAGAATGTAAATCATTAGTGACATGTTCACTTTCATTTCCTGGAAGCTCTCCAGCATAGTGTTCACCAGCTGTTTTTAGAATCTGGATTTCGTGTTCCTCAAACAATTATTTGGAACAGCTTTTACTAACAAACAAATTTGTCTTTCAAGGTCAGTTAAGCTGTTTTTGAAATCACAGTGCAACATCAGTTGTCAGATTCGTGGTCCTTGAAAAACTCCTTCCTTGCTTTTGGCTTCACTAAACTTAGAGAATTTTGTTTTCAAGAAACGAAAACCTTCTCTGTTTTTATCCATCGCTTTGTCAAACATTTTTACGTTGCCGAACTTCACATTTAATGGTGTTAGTAAGATTTTTTGAAAATCAACCAGTGATTTTTGAGCAACGTTCATTTTTTCTGGTTCTAACGTCTTTCGGTCGGGCCAAACTTTAACATTATAATGTTTGTCTTGTGCTCTGCTGTCCCAGATACATACAAAGTAACAATGTTTTGTATAGCCAGATTGCAATCCAAGAAGAATCCCTATGACTTTGAAATCACCAGAGATAGATCACATTTGATACGCCCTTTTATCATACGGTCTGTGATTTTTCGAAAAAAAATTTAACTCAAAAAATCTCAAACTGACATGCTGGAAAAAACAGAGGCCAGATTTGGATTCAGCACAGAAAAATACTCTGGAAATAATATATCTCATTTCATGAACACATAGGTTCGATGAGGACTGTTCAATAATAAAATGATTTTATTTTATTTCAAGTCCTGTTCAAATATTTTTTCCTTCTGAGATATTCCATTTTTAACCCATTTAGTTTGAACTATTTTAATTAAAATAAAAAATTATTTTTTATTATTTGTCAATATTTTACTATTCACTTCAAATGAGCAATTTTAAATCAAATATCAAAATCTAAACAATCTAAAACTGAATTTCTTTAAATAAGAAGTTTCGAAACATTAAAACGCCTCGTATAAAAATGGATTTTCATCACTAAATTTTCTGTATTATGTTGAACTCCAGTATATTATATGAACGTGTTATTATTTGTGTACATCGGCCTGAGGCTGCTTATTTATATATTGCAAAATAAATTATGAGTTTGACTTTTTATCCTTATTTCATTTTAGTCACCCTATGAAATTAATGCGAACAATTTCTTAAGGTTGATAACAAATTTCCCTATTTACCTTTTTTGATATATGCTTCTTATCAAAAAGTAGTATGAACCAAATTTGAAAATCCTTCCTAGATAAACCATTTTGCTTCTTGAAATTTTTTTCGCATCTCGTGTCGCTTGGCACAAAGACAATTTTTAAATTGTCATTTGAATTTTTGATTGGTTACAACCACTATTTTTTTTAAAGAAGGTTGGTTAAATAATTTGACCCTTTTCGGGCACAAATAAATAATTCTTGTGTAAGCACAACGTTGCACGTTTGACTATATTGACCAGGTATACTTATTAACAGTTATTGATGAGATTCTGTAATTGGATAGGCGTCTTTAAATAGACTATCAAACCTTCTAGTAGTATTATTATTTATACTTTTTCTCGAGTTTTCATCCTGGTTGTTGCGTCGCGTTGAAGGTGACTTCAGTCACTTTGGGAAGCCTTTTGTAGCTACCATCAAGGCGTCAAAAAGAATGTTATGAAGAAGCTCATTTTTCACTCACGGATCAGTAGATTCGTTGGTGTTAGTCGTTGTTTCGGAACTCTATATTCTGCTTGCGGATTCGTCACAATTCGCGAGAATACACATTGGAGAGCCCATATATAGGAATCCGACAATCACACTAGAGAACCTTAGAGGGACACAACATTCATCCTGGAAAGCACGTTCATAGGGTTCCAACATTCATCCTGGAAAGACCGTTTATAGGGGCACAACATTCATACTAGTCAGCCCTTTTATAGGGATCCCAATATTCATCCTGAAGATCCCATTTATGGGGACCCATCTTCCTTACAAACGCTAGCTTCAATGCCAACGACTGAGACCAACGTTTCAAAATATTAATTTTATTTATATTAAACAGCAAGAGACAAACACAACTTCACACACGCACACGTACGTACACATATAAAAACAAGGTCAAAAATTAAAAATGTGTTTATCACAGTGATCTGCTGTTTTCGCGGGATGACCGCAGAAGATGATTTTAGCGGCTATCATTGTTTACGCTCAGAAAACTCCAGACAATGCGGCAGGTGTTCAGCAATACGGCCTTCTGAATTAGGTGTAGCGAATTTCGAGCTCCCAGCTCTTCCAAGATTTGTACGCACCTCGCATGAACGTTCCCAGTGGAGGAGATCACGACCGGAATTGGTTATGACCTTGTTCACCCTCCACACAATCAGGATCTCCTGCTTCAGTTCTCAATATTTCTGGATCTTTTAAGTGTATAGGAGCCTAATTTTATTGTTAAAGGGAACGGTTCTGTCCATTATTATCACATGTTAAGCACGTTTATCTAACCAGAGGACATCTGGACGATTGTGTGGGACTAGGTGGTCAGTCAGAATAGTCCTGTCCTAGTAAAGGAGATGGTTTTCTTTCTCTAGTATTTTAACTGGGCTATATTTGTAGCAAGGCTCAAATCTCTCTAGTAAAGCAGTGTTCAGGGCAATTTGTTGGTGAATGATCCCAGCAACATCAATATGTCTGCGTGTGTATTCTTGCGAGGCAAGCATCGTACAGCCATCAATGATGTGCTCCATATTCTCATTGGGATCTCCACAAAGGCAGCATCTGTCAATAATTGCCGCCATACTGACCATGTATTTTTGGTAAATCCTCGTCTCGATTACCCTGTCCTGGATGGCAATGACAATTCCTTCCGACTCCGGAAAGAGTTCTCCCCGCCTTAACCAGAGGTTTGAAGCATCACTATCCACGCAAGGAAGATCAACAGCTGCCAGTCTTAAGAGTGTATACAGGTCAACTCTGCAGATAGTCTAAGCAGTGATTGCTAAAAATGAATAAAACCGATGATGAAAGTATATTGAATGAAATGTTCAAACCTACGGTGATACTACTTAAAAGACTAGTGAACACAGGTGTGTCCAGAATTTTTTTTCAAGAACATATCTTGCCAGGAAATTACTTTCCACTTTCAAAATAATATTAGTGCCTTGAAGCAACTCTTATTTTTAAGGGAGAAAAGGGATTTCCTGGAAAGACTTGTCTGGGAAAGACCTGTCCAGTGGTACTCGAGAGTACTTTTAAAGTGGAAAGTGATTTCTTTTGAAGAATTGTACCGAAAAAACCTGTCCAAAAGTACCTCGAAGTCTCTCATAATTTTTTGGAAGTGAGAAGTGATTTCCTGGAAAGACTTGTCTCAGGAAGATCTGTTCAGTGGTGCCCAGAAGCATCTTATATTTTCTAAAAGTGATGACTGATTTCCTGGTAAGATATATCCCGTAAAGTCCTGTCCAATGATGCCTCGCAACATCTCTTATTTCAGTGAATGTGGAAAGTGATTCCCTGGAAAGACATGTCTCGGAAAGACTTGTCCAGTGGTGCGTCGAGGCATCTTATTTTTTTTTTTTTTGAAGTGGGAAGTGACTTTCTGAGAAGACTTGTCCCACAAGCACCTGTTAAATAGTGACCCGAAGCATCTCCTATTTTTATAAAGGTGGAAAACGATTTTCTGGAAAGACATGTCCCGAAAAGAACTGTCCAATGTCGCCTCGAAGCATCTAATGTTATTTTTTGGCGTGGTAAGTGATTTCCCGGGAAGACTTATCCAATATAAGCAGAACCCGAGCATCTAAATGTATAGATGGGGAAAGGGATGTCCAATAGTGCCTTCATCCGAATCGTGGTGGGAATGGATGTCCGGAAAAGGCTTTTCCTCTGGGAAGAGATGGTTCAGTTTGCCTTTAAAAGGTAGACTTAAACTTTTTTGCGTAGGAAGATATTTCCCGGAATAGCATTTCGTTTGGAAAGTCATGCCCGGGGTAGACATGTCCTTTGGAAAGCGATGTCCTGGCTAGAATTGTCTCAGGAAGGGTTATGCCCTGTGATATTCCACGGCTTCACAGTAACTACAGAATATTAATAAAATTAATGTTAATATTGTTGTGATAAAAAGCTATCTTTGGAAGTTTCGGTGATAGTGATTGAAAATCAAAGTGGAGAAGATTGCTTTCGTTTCAAGATTGTCTCTGAATAATTTCTAAAACCTTAGATCAAAAACATGAAGGGATACAATTCATCTTTCCAATGCTTTTAACATATTTTGTAGAATTTATATCATTTTTTTAAATCTTCAAATGGGATATTACAGTGGGTACTATATAAATTTGTCAGATAAGAAACAGCTTTCCCTTACACATATAAAGGATTACGTGAATGGTGACGTCAGCTTTAAACAAATTCGTAGTAAATTTTTTTTAGAACTGACTCTTATCAGATGTAAATATCTTAGAAGGACAAGCTTGCCGCCTGTTATCTAAATGATAAGCTCCATCTTATCTATCTTCCACTAAAACAGCGAAAAAACTCGAAATAAAAAATAACTACCACAATCATCTTTCGAAAATATGTAATAGATATCCCGATCTCCACAGAAATATTCATCAAACCCAAAAAACCGCCCTCACGGAGTCAACCGCACCTAACTCAGCTAGGTTTAACTAAATACGCCTAACAATAAAAAATTGGAAATTTCACATTATTCACCTTGCCGAGACTCTAAAAGTCTAAAAGTGAACCCTATCTCAGCTACATCTAAATAAAACACAAAAGAATAATCAAATTGAAAATAATCACACCAACCAACTTCGCAAGACTCTAGTAGATACTCGTATCGCCACAAAAATAATCAGTAATCCCAAAAAGCCACCCCTAGGATTGTTAGCCAACCACATCTCAGCTTATATTAAATTTATAAAATAACAGGTTGGCCGCTGATCAGAAAAAACGGAACCAGGAATTTTTTATATGTTGTGAGATGGCAAAATTTCAGATATCATATTTGAAGTTTTATTTAAATTATTAAACGAAATCTCTTCCTTCCGTCTCGTGTCACGTCACCCCGAAGGCACAATTTCAGGTTAATTTTCAGAATTTTGGGTCTAATGAGTTTGTTATGTATTTTTTGCATGACCATGCCTCGGCTGTCTCACCAATGAGGAACAACGAGGGTTTGGAATTCTGAAGGCCTCCAGCGAACCTGGATTCGCTTGCTGTTGTCTTTGATTTCAATAATCGATATTATAATTTAAATCTAGTTCCAGCCGTTATGTCTACTATATTGAATAGTCCCGGAAGCTGGCTTAAAATCTTTGAACGCCTCCAAAGCTAGACAAGACGTTCAGATTACTTCCCTAAGGTCTGGGAACGACTGGAAACAAATTATTTGGCGCCGGTAAAAGACATAAAAAGTGCGATTATTCAGGAATAGAAAGATATGGGAGCATAAATAGGGTACACAACACCTGAAGCTGGGATGGATGTCCTGTATAGTAAGGAAGACGGCGGAGGTGGTGAGATGCTATCGCTGTTAGGGGTTTGGCTATATGGCAATTAACTGCGAAGGTTCTGGCCAGACCAGAGCATGTTCGTGGTGCAGCAAAGAGGGCCACAGAGCTGCGAAGTGAGATAACACGCCACATTGCTACCTCTGCGCCGCAAAAGAATGAGAGCTTCTGATTTTTACACTGTGGGTGTTTGTCTTCAGCTTGCTTTCAGACTCTTCAGCATCTTGGTGTAGCTCGAACGCTTAGCCGGTTTTAATAACATCGCTTTGGGCCGAGCACACCTGTTTAACTCCTTTGTGTTGATGAGCTTCGGTACCAATCTGACGCATCCATCCTCCTTCTTTAGGAATGAGCCTCTCCGGTTTTTGGTCTAGTGCTGTTTGTTTCAGGGGGCCTAAAGGTGGGTTCCCTTGCTCTCGTCTCATAATGTGGTGCGAGATTCTCCATAGCGCCCTGGTCCGATTGAACCACCTTTCGTGTCTCAGAAATACTCCCTGTCTTCTTTCCTACTTCTTCGACCCTCTGTCTGATTTTTTTTGCCAGGGTCCATCCAAGGGTGTTGAACTTCGTCTACATGGACAATCTTTTCGCCTCCATCTGCCGTAGCTCAAACTTCGCTGACCTGCGTGCACTCCTAATTGGAAGGAATATGTTCCACTCAAACTGTATGAACTGTTTCCCCGTTCCTCTTCATCCGTCACATCCAATGTGCCTACCGACTTGCCATAGGAGTTTTTCTTTAGGACCATCACTGACCATGGAGCTCGATTGATTATTTCTTAGTGTAAGCGTATTCAGCAAAAACCCTCTGGTACAGGACCCCCTATCCGCACCCCGAGGGCGGGTCCGGTGGCCTTGTCAAAGGCGCCGGGACTTTGGTATATTTAGTACGTACTTGTATGGTGTATGTAATAGCACACAAAAAATATCGAAAATTAAAGATGTTAAGTAAAATTTATTAAAAGCGTATCTATGATTTCGAATGATGCTCATGTGAGAGTGTCATTAGTTAACATTAATAAGAACCCTCGTGTCAATGAAATTGCATACTTTGTAGAGACCAAAAAAATAATCATTTTTCAAACTGTGAAGCAGCATCTGGATCATGCTTGTAAAAATATACGAGAATTTTGCCGGATCATCGAATTGAATTCGTCGCAGACTGTAACCACCTATCTCACGGTCGTGAGACATGGTTGTAGTATAACATTTTTGATTAGCATGAGTTGATATTCACTCCTCTTTTTCATTATAATCGCTCCAATAACATTGAAATACTACTTCGCGATATATATTCGCCTGTCAGATAGCGTTGTTTTTAATTTCAAGGACAGGCTGATTCGATTGCACGAAATAATCCGATCAGTGAATCATTCCCATCGGGATTAGCTTCAGTAGGCTTCCAGCATCGGAACCACACTGCCGGTTGACGTAAGCTCTTCTTCGCGCTGATTCACTATGTGTGTGCCTCACGCTCCGAGTGAACTGTCGCAACGTCATGACGCAGCTAGACAAGCTAGAGCCGTTTTCGAGAAAATTTTTATTTTTTATTTTTTAATATTTATTTCTAGCTTTTGAAAAAAAAAACTTTT
Source organism: Andricus quercustozae (assembly GCA_932072015.1). Classification (NCBI taxonomy): domain Eukaryota; kingdom Metazoa; phylum Arthropoda; class Insecta; order Hymenoptera; family Cynipidae; genus Andricus; species Andricus quercustozae. The sequence goes on from CAKNWU010265628.1 coordinate 10,445, forward strand.
TTGTGTTGGCACTAGGATTAAATTAGCCTTATAATGGTAGAAACTTAGTATCCAAATATGAAACAAATATGTTTTAGGGTAGACCAATCATGCTTACCCAGATATAGCCTTTAATTTGTTTGTTTTCAAGTAGTTTTTTACGATCTGAACAAAACATACGTGTCCTGGCGTAAAGTGGTTCCAAGAAACTTTACCTATCATTCAGGCAAAAAAAATTGTTAATGAAAATTTTATTGCATCCTGTGTCATTTTTCCAAGAATTTAATTTTTAATTTTCAATGTATTTTCAGAAAAAAATCTACAAAAAATTTGTGCATATTTTTTAGTTGAACACTTTTGGGTTGAATAATTTTAGTTCCATACTTAGCTTCTTAGTTTATTTTAACCATCAGAATTATTGAAAGAAAGAAGATGATTATTGAAATTAGAGAAAATTATTGATGATTTAATAAATTTTGAGATTCTGGAAAAGTGAGGTAATTTTAAAATGTAATAGAAACCCAGATCATTTTGTTTACGTCAGCACAGTTTTATTGTATTTGAAAATAATTAACTTCTCGTTTCAATCTTATTATTAAAATTCGTAGTATATCTAAAAGACAATATTTGTATTAGAACCTAAACAAAAGCTTAGTTTACGGTGGGCATGTTACTGTTGTTATTGATATTCTGTAAAATCCAATTAAATCTCATGAAATCTTTCAAAATTTCTCTAATCCATAAGAATACCTTGAAACCCCTCAAATCTTTAAAATCCTTTAATATGCCTTTGAATATATTGAGACACCTTTACATTTTTGAAATTCCATTAAATATTTTAAATCTTATGAAATTTGAGGAAGTCTTTCCAAAGATGTAAATATTTTGAAATTTCTTTGAAATATTGGAATAATAAGGAATCGTTTCTAATAATAGAAATTCCTATGAAATTCTTTCTAATCCATGAAAATACTCAAAAGTCCCAGGAAACCATAAGTAATTTTTTTAATTAACTTGGAGTCGCTTGCAATATCTGAAATTCTTGAAATCCTTTAGGCGCCATCCATAAATGATGTGAGGCACTTATGGAGTAAGGAGCTCTCCATGAAATTTCTTATATAAACTTATAAAAATAAACAAAAGGATATATAGAACCATATAGAACCATATAGAATTTATAAAATTTCTATATGGCTCGATATGGTTCTATATACCCTTTCGTCTATTTTTATAAGTTTCTATAAGATATTCAAAAGAGGGGGGGGGGGGCAAATTCTGAGGATTTTTCGGTATGGACACAATATTAAGTGGTAGGGCGAGAAACAATGCATGTAATGAAGTTATTTATTGTTTACCTGGGCTCAAATTTTGGTCAGGAGCAGATAGTGAATCACATGGTAGAAAAGGAGTCGGTCTGATTATGAATACATTTGTATCTCCTAGATTGTTGTGGGTTAGAGTGAAAGTGGGAATCAGACAATCATTTATCATAGCATGCAACGCCCCAGTTGATGGTCAAAGGAGTGAAGTAAAAGAAGCCTTTTGGGATGCTTTAAATGATACTATAGGCAATTGAAGAATCATCCTACTAGGAGATATCAGTGGATAGGTTGGATTTCAACTCGAGGGCATGGACAGGGTGCTAGGTAATTTCCAAAAATCCGAAAACGAATGACATTGGGGACAGGTTGGTTACCTCATGTTCAGAAAAGGGCTGGCTTATTACAAATAATTAGCTTAGGCAACAAATTATTAACTTGGGCAACAAATTATTAACTTGCACATCTGTTGTAGAGGCGATGGCTACAGTATCATTGACTTTGTTGTTGCGTATGAAAAGTGAGAGACGCCTGGAATAAAATACCTTGGATACTCATGAGCCCACGTGGAGAGCTTTACATGATGACTTTGTGAAGCTTATCTACTGGGGTACTTGCTAGAGAGATAACGGTATAACGAGGCCAGAACGCTTTACGTCACCTATTTTACGACTTGAAAGTTGCCGTTAACAGACCGGTGAATGCAAGTCGGTGGTTTCCTTAAAGCTTCAAATATTAGATAAATGGTGACATCAGTTTTAAATAATTCGTACACAAATTATTTTCCTTAAAACTGACTCTTATCAAATGTAAATATCTCGGAAGTGCAAAGCTGATTCCTTTATAGCAAGAGATAACGACTATAGTATAGACTACATAAGCTAATGAAGGAGTAGAATATTCATCAGTTACATTGTTTATCAAATTTTTCACTAACAAATTGAATAATTTCTCCTGTACTTAGAAAAGATGAGGATTGTCTGGACCTTATCGTTGGTAGTTATCCTCGATTCTATTGGTGAGTATAATCATAAAATTCAGAAAATAAAAATATAATTTAAAAAATCTGCCCGCTGTGCTCGGTCTTTGAATTTCCCTAATATTTGTGCACATACCATTTGAAATTAAAGGTCACAGCATGGACAACTGTACTTTAGAGATTGTGAATTCTCTTTCGTTAAAGCTCTTTTGGCTTTAACGAACATATTCTCATCATATATCTCGTGCTTCGCACTTGATTTTGTGCTAAATGTGAAATTTTCTACATTATGTTCAACATAACTAATTTTCATTCTCAGCTACTCTGAAAAATCTTTAATTTGAATAAATTTTCATGATCACAATTCATAATATGCATTGGTGTTGAAACATACTTATTTTTATTGTCTTGTTTTTCTAATTAAAAAAAAAGTGCGCATCCTATAAAAAAAATTTTGTGGTTTTGAACAAATTTGCAGATATAATTTAGGCAAAACCTTTTGTTGAATAAAAAGTTATTTTAGCTTGTGTCATTTTTCCAAAAAGTTAATTTTTTATTCTCAATGCATTTTTATAAAAAGAGTTTATAAGAAATTTGTAGATCTTTTTTGTTTAAACGACTTTGGATTCTCAGTTTTTTTCGTCTCTTGTATCGCTTTTCCAAAAATTTAATTTTATGTTTATTCTTATTTTTTGCGATTTAAAGAAAATCTACTGGTGCTTTCTAAAAATTATAAATAACGAATTTGTAGAACCTCTTTGAGAGAAAAAACTTTTGTCTATTAATTTTTTTTCTTTCTTTGTGTCGATTTAAAAAAAAATTTAATGTTCTCTTTGTACGATAAAAACAAAAACTACGCGTCCTCTCAAAAAATTACTCATAATAAATGTGTACCTCTTTTCTTTAAAAGAAACTTCTGTCTATTCACTTTTTTTGCATAGCTTTTGTCGTTTGTCCAAGAATTTAATTTTTCAATTTTATTTTGAAAGTTATTTTTCACGATTGAAACAAAAACTACGCATTTTATCAAAATATAAAAAGCACAAAATTTGTAGTTTTTTTTGGGTTAACAACTTTTGTTGCATTTTTTTTCGTAGCTTGTGTCGTTTGACCAAAAATACAATTTTTTAATTTTAAATGTTGTTTTTACAAATGAAATAAAAACTACGCGTTTTATCAAAATGTGATTGATATGCGACTAAAATTTGAATTTTCGGTGTATAGTATTTGTTTTATCACTTGTTTTTATATTCTGCTAAGTTTGTCAAATAGAAACGTTTTTCTTCTCCTGACTTTCCTCCATATCGTGCGTTATTTGGTTTAAAATGTTGATTTTCGTTTGTTTTTTTGCATTTTGAAAATGCTATAACTTCCAATTGTACAAAAGGTATATTGGGCTGTAAATCTCTATGGCGGTCAAAATTAATTTTTGTCTTCCTAAAAGTGTTTAATTAGAATTACCTTAATCTAGATTTCACCTCTAGAAGATTTTCAGCTTCTTAGAAGAAGCAGAAAACTTATTATGAAACGTTCAATTTTTGCAAAATACGTTGATTTACAACTAGAATATTT